>JBAMCR010000092.1:0-61631 GCA_037075045.1 Mulgravea parasiatica
TATATATATATATATATATACAACATAAATACTCTCTATTTTTAAATAAAAAAATGAAAAGAAATATGAAAAAAAAAAATACATCTTGTGGCGCCCAATATGCCGTAGCCGTAGCAGAAGAAACGCGTCGGCAATCGACCAGTTGTAGTGTTTGTTGTCTACATACGCGCGCACGGCACATGAGCTCGGCGCTGTGGCATCTACGCCTTAGAGCCACCAGGCGTTTGTAATAGAGGGCCTCTTAATTCGAAAACATTAAGCAAACGTTAATAATAACAATTAACAATATATTAATAATAAAAATGAACAATTTTTACGTGGAATTGAACCCCTGTCTCCTGTGCGACAGGCTGTTATCCTGATCACTGCACTACCGAGAATAGTTAGGATATGGCCAGAAAAAGAAAGGGATCAAATCATTTAAGCATTTGTATAGCTAACTGAGTAATATTTTAACCAACATCTGCTTTAATTTACAATAAATTATTAATTAAATTTTCCCTAAATTTCTAGCGCTGCTTCAGAATAACAATTTACAGTTGTTAATTATAAATTTGTTTGCGGTTTTTAATTTTTGTATAACATTAGCCAAACAACACTTACATTTAGACGATCCATTCTTAATGTATGTATGTACAATGATTGTACATGTACATACATATGTATGTGTGTATTATATATGTTTGTATGGCAATTTTCTCAGATCCTTAGAAAGAAAAAACTCTCAGCATTTTGGCATTGTAATTATAAGTATGTACATACCATTCTTGTATATTCCCGACATGGAATTGAACCCGGGTCAACCCGATGATACTGAACACTATATGATGTTACTATGATGTATACATATGTGCATGTACATATGTATGTATGTAGGCGTAAAAGTACACCAATTGCAAGTCTCTTAAGGCTAAAGTCGTGTGGAAATGGAAGAATTTTTCACAAAAGACCCGATGCCAATCGCATAGAAAACAAAAAAGTTAGGAACAAAGTTTTCAATGAATTTTCCCCATTTTCCGATAGAATTTTCCAAAATTGTTTCTTAATGCTCACCTACACCATAATAGGAAGCTACTGTAATTTTTAGAAATTTTTAGCTTTTACGATTTGGGCTGTGGAAACATCACTCTTGCTATTCCTATTGCTATTGCTATTGCTATGCGGTTAAAGAATTTTATATATAATATATAGATAGATAAATAATAGTAAATAAATAGTAAATAATAATATTAATAATAATATTATTTGTTGGCATCGAAGAGCAAAATGCAATCACAGTTTAATTAATCACCTTTGATCTAAATGGAAGCTGTAAATAGAACTTAAATTTGTGGAAAGGCCAAACAGCCAGGGGCACAAATTTAATGATATACACTACGATACTACACTACGATGTGTATATATACATTCACGTATGTTTAAGTGTATATAGTTTGCTTTTATACGGCATCAAAGAAACATCTTGGCTGGCTGAACAATAAATGAATCAAACATGCAACACAAATATGAGCACAAACAAAACAATAAACGTACACACAGAATTCCAAGGATAAATTCACAATGATAATGGAATTTGATGGGAAATAATGTCTTCAAATGGAAGGCAAAAACCAGAAACATTTGTAATTTGTGGCTTAAAGTTGAAACAGAAATTGGCAAGGTAATAAAAGTTTCAAGATTGGCTTAAAAGCCAATTGGGAAAAACATAAAACTCTACACGAATGTAAACATATTCACACACACACACACACCCACACACATATATACATATACAAATAGTATGTACGAATATTTATGAAGCTCAACCAACAGCAAAAATCAGATAAAAACGACTTAAACAATAATCCGAATACTTTGTGCTCTTGCCGAGACAAATAGTGATTAAAGAAAAGGTATTTGAATAAAAGGTTTTTATTTTTTTATTTATGCCTAATTTCAAAGTTATATAAAAACTATTTGTGTAACATATTATATATAATCGAGATGGATTATACATTTTTTAAAGTGTCTTACTGGTTCATTAAATTCATTCTTTTATAACCAATAGTTTGCTACGGCAATTGATTTCCATTGTAAAATTTATGAAATTTTAATATTTAACGATTTTGTAGAATTCTGTTGAATTTAAAAATAAAAATGATACCTCGCTTAGTGGCAAATCACATAACATTTTATTTTGGGAACAGTGTTAAAGTTTCTCCACAAATATAATTAATGAATTTAAAATTAATTTAGGTTTATACATATGTATGTAACTAGAGTAAGATGAAATTTAGCTTAAAATGGAAGTACAATATTTAATAAAATATTTATTATTTTGGATTGATAATTGTTTTTCTAATTTTATCTCATCAGTATTCAAATCGCATGCTAAACAATTAAAATTCATTTTTCTCGGAAGCCAAATTTTGCGTTTTAATTAAAAAATTGTCATTGCGGTTAATTCAAAAAAATTCCATTCAGAAGTCAAAGGAAATGTATTGAAAGAGGAGCATGGTTCGGTTTGTCGGTTTTTTTGATGCGAGCATTTTAAACTGATTTTTTTAAATTAATTTTTTATTATGTTTAGATCAATTAATTAATTCAATTTTAAAAATATTTGTCAATCCCGATAACTGTTAAATTTGTTGCAGTCTTTGTGTGGTTTATCTAACATGAAATACTTTATGAATTCTACGGAATATTTTTAAGTCCATGTGGGATGAAATTTAATATTCGATGCAAATGTTTTCAATTTGAGCTTCAACAAAAAATCAATTTAATTTAATTTTTCCGTATAAAGAGCTCTTCCTCTTATTTGTATATTAGACCTTGCTGCTATTGCATTTGGTAGTAGCATCACGAGAGTACATTGGTATGAGGCATTTTTCAGGACAATGCCAAAGGTGTCTGTCTGTCTGTCTGTCTTTTGGAAGGACGTTCAAAGGTCCACGCGCTGTTAAGTATGCTACAAATTTTATACGGACATGTGTGTCAATTTAATTGTGTGTGCGCTTCTATGTTTGTGAGCTGTGGACAAAGTAATAAACATAAAATGCACAAATATACAACGCAAAAAACATTATCTGCTACTTAATATGTATGTGTATGTGTATGTGTATATGTGTGTGTGCGTGTGTGTGAGCTAAAATGTAATACATTCAACTTTGATAAACTCTCCAAAAAAATGAAGGACTGCTTTGAGACTATATATTTGAATCCTTAATAATAATTTTAAATTATTTTCACAACGACTTGTTTTGGTTTAAGTTTAAATGTCATTAGGGATATGCCCAACCTTATACGATATATTTACTATATAGTATATATAGTGTTCGGTGTGAGTAAGAAAAACTTTTGTTATTTGTTTTCGTTAACGCTATTTTGCCACTTGACGCGTTCATTTGCCTGCCATAATCAGTCAATGCCGAGAGCTGATTGGTGTCGGTTGAGGGTGCGAGAGTGGGCAATGGGCGGGGCCATCCCATCAATGTGTGGGGTTGGGGGGGGTGGGGTCTAACCATAAAAGGAGTCTGATAAAAGTTTTGCAAATGCCTTTCGTTTCAATGCTTTTTACTGTGCGCTAATTTATGGCCAGCAAAAAGTTGACGCAGTTGCCTCAGATGTGATTTTCATTTAACGATTGTCAGCTCGTGGCATACCCACACACACATGTACACAGTTTTTTACTTGTGTATGTGTGTTGGTGTGCTGGTATATGCACATTGTTCTATGTACATACATACATGACTGGCAGGACATTACCTTGGCTAAATCCAAAGAACCAAATAGGCCTTGACGCACATATTTCGTGACAATTTTATGGCCAAATAATTTTTGGTTTCTTTGCTCATTTAATGGCTTCGTCTCAATTTAAAAGCCAATTGCCGCTCTTTGGATCTATTCGCTTTGAATCAGTATTCATACCCATTCGAAGCTGTTCAAGCTGACTTTAAAGAATCATTAATTTCTTTGTGAATTTAATTTAATTTAATAGAACTTCACTTAATTTGAATTTATTTCGGTTGTATTGCATAGAGTTGGGGGCGTAGGCACGCCCATCAATTGTCTATAAAATTAATTGAGTTTTTAGAGTTGAATCATCTATCTCTTCATGGAATTTTCATTGTATAATATTTACTCATTATGATTCAAAATGCATAATTACTGGTGCGTGGCAGGTGTCAAAATATATTTGACTAACTGAATTTATATTTGCGAGGGTCAGTTCATAAATTTCAAATTAATATTGTCAATAATTTTATAAATGTATGTATATTTTAATATGGCAAAGACGTCAACAATATCAAATTATTTTATATGAAACTGACTTTAAGAATATTCAATAATAATTCGCAAACTATTGTAATTATATATATGTATATGTATGTATGTATATATTCTACCATATATTATATGACTTTATTTTTTGGGCCAAGGCCAAGTTCCATAGAAATATTAAATACAAAATGTTGAGTACAGAATGTAGATTACGTAACAATAATCAATTAAATTAATTTGAAAATTTGTTTCCTAACGTCACAATCTCAGCTTGCATTGTATCCTGTTTGTGTCCTTAATTCGTACATATTTCCATTTTGCTGAGTTATTTTGCTTGAATTTGTTTTATCTTATTAATTTGGCAAATCATTCAAACAAGAAATTTCAAAATTAAATATTCATTATAGCTGTTCTTTGAGCTACGAGTATTTAAAATTTAAATGAAGCACTCAAATTAAATGTTTAAAAACTTCGAGTAAATTATTATTATTAAATCCAAGCTATATAAAAAGTATCTGCAGTATGTTTATACTTGGATGTTTGAATTTCTGTTGTTCTTTTATTCAATTAAATCATGTTAAATATGTTAAATTGGGCAGAATGAGTCGAATATTAATAGCGCAGATAAGTATGCTACATTATACGCCCATTGTGTGCACATACATATGCCCTCCATACACACATACAAATATGAAACGATGAATTTGCATAAACTCATAAGAGGCATTCACAATGGATAACAAATTGATGAAATTAAGTTGATTTTAATTACATATTTCTCTTATTAATTTTTTTTTTAATAAACGTTTTTCTTAATTTTTTGTGTTTATTTTTTTATTTTTTTTTGTATGATAATGCCCCGAAAAGTGATTAAATATCTATAGTATATATATATATATATATATATATATATATGTATATGTATATGTATTTGGTGTTTTTATTTTTATTACATTTAATGCAGTAATTATGGGATACCATCATGTAAATCTGTCGACTACAGCTAATTAATTATCAAAGTTTCAATGAGAATCAAATTCGTGTTAAACAATTAAAGCCGCGATGAGTAAGCAAAGTGTGCAAACAGCTCGGTTGACAGGTGTAGATGTAGATGTAGATGTATGTAGACGGGGTGTAGATTTCGCCTTGGATAGGAGCTTTGATTGGGCTTGAAATTGGGGTTGCAAGACGGGGGGGAGGAGGTTGGAGGTTGGAGGTTGGAGCTTGAATGTCAGATCCGAGCTGATTTCGAATCTAACATAATACAGCCTTGAGACATATCAAGTTGTCGGCTAGGGGTTGTTGTCATTGCCTTATGTTGTTGTCTTTGTCATTATTGTTATAATTGTTGTTGTTGTTGTCGTTGTTGTCGTTGTTGTTGTTGGTAACAGCACCTTCGTCTAGTGTGCGCTGTTCCGTACCAATGAGCGTAAGAGAAATCAGTATTAATTACTTGACTTCTACTTGCCAACAAAAACAGCCAAAAGCAGCAGCTACCCACTCACACTCGCATGCACACCCACACACACACACACACACGTACACAGGCACACACATGGAACCACGTGTACAACCAAGCTTACATACATTGGCATTAGAATGGCAAATTGTTTTGTTGTTAGCAACGCTGCCGCGCACTATGGAAATATATTAAATATTTTTCACAAATAATTATTCTGTTATTCTCGTACATACACTTTAATGCTGTTTGCTAAGCAGCACTGTTAAGTTAACATATATTATGTTAACATAATTTCCAGAACATGAAAATACAAAATTTTAAAATAATCCAAAACGAATGAAAATAATTAAAACAATAAACCAAAACAAGATGAACAAAATTAAAAATGCATATTTATTAGTTACTGCTCATTAAGTTAACATATGTTCTGTTAACATAAGTTGTGTTAACATGTGTTCTGTTAACATAAAGTCAAAACATTGCAGCAATATTTCCCAACTTAAAGAAGCAAAATATTTAACTTTTGCTGCATACAAAACCAACTCAAGTTAAAGAAAATTAATGAATAATAAATTAACGACGTTTTAACCGTATTGGAAATATTGCCACAGAAACGCTGTGTTTAGCCCACTGTGCTTTGGTGAGTCGAGAGTCAAGTTAATGGCCAACTAAATGGCGTAGCGCAGCGCGGCGCATCACATCGCCCTTTTAGCCTGGCTAAGTGCCTTTGATTGATGCACTGAGTCTTTTTCAAGGCGTTGCATATGAGTATGGGCTTATGTATGTATGTACAGACATGTATGTATATGAGTTTGAATGTATTGTATATAAGTATATGTGTAGCTGTGTGTGTGTGTGGCTGCGACTTTTTGGTTTACATTCATTTCGAATGAACAGTTAACATGTGAGCTTAACATGTGAGCCTCAATTTGGTTTTCTGGATTTGGCAACAAGAGTTTTCTGTTCGGGAACTTTTCGCGAGTTTTACAAATGATTTTTGTCGCTTTTTTCTTGTTTTTCTTTTTTTTTTTGCCAATTTTCCATTACTTGGCGATGCGAACCAAACGAATTTGAATGAAAAAGTTTTGTGTCGCATTGGAAAAGTTTCCTTTTCTTTTCTCGTTTTTTATTTATTTGCAAATATTGAAATATATAATGGCAGGAGGCTTTTCAGACTTAAAAAATAAGACTGAATATAAATAAACACAATAAAAAATAAAATAAATAAAAAATATTTCGCAATATGTTTGGCAAACAAATCAAAAGTTTGACAACCAATAAATCCATGTTGAAAACGCAGATTAAAACGATTATAAATAAAATGAATTCCCATTATGTTGATAATTTTTAAAATTCTATAAAAACAAAAATTTAATGTAAATTGAAATTTTAAAATTTAAACAAGATTTGAGCTTTTAACTTTTCCTAATACATACATATAATTTTTTTTTGTGTTTTTAGTTATTTTTTTTTTATGAGAAACTTAAAATTCCAATTGATTTGAAATGCCTCCGAGGCAACCACAAATACGATTTGAACTTTTGCCTTAAACAAAAGCTATGCCTTTTATTGTTGCTATTGTTGTTGTTGTTGTTGCTGATGCTGATGTGCATGAAAATTTGAAGCCAATTAACAAATTTACACATAGCATCAGAAATAAGAAAAGTTGCCAAAAACTTTTACCAACAACTTTAAGGCCAAAGTGAATTCAAAACGTGTTAATAAAATTATCAAAGTCCAAGCTGATGTGGCAAATGCCTGTCTCAGGCTGGCATATATATAGTATATAATACAATGGAATAGATAGAACAGATATATGATCTATTTTATAGTATAAATAATATATGAGAAAAATCAACGAAAATGAATATCTAAAGTTTTGCAAGTGTTTGCAATCAACAAGAAATTGTTTTCCAGGTCAGGTAAACCTTTTATGAGTTCAATCGCAAATATCAATGCTAAATTATTGTATAATATTCTCTCAAAGGATATATCTATAATCTGTGTGTGTGTGTGTTTGTGTGTGTGTGTGTGTGTACAGTGCTCAACAAGTGTGGAAAATCACACGTTATCCTGGCAATTGCATTGCTGCGACAAATGCAGATGAGCAAACTAAGCGAACTGAAGCGAAAACTGGGGCGATTGTTGCAGTTACTTTTGTTGCTGCTGCAGTTGTTACAGTTGTTGCACAGTGCTGCCGTACTGTTGGTGCCACACGGGAGCACCCTGTGCCCGTAATGCAGCCCTGTCAGTGTGCCCTGCATAAATCATTGAAAGACATAATAAACTCGACAGGCAGCCGGAGCACAGGCCCAAGCCCAAGCCCAAGCACAAGCTCCACCAAACGTGCAGGCCAAGAATATACAAGGCGACTTGGGATTCAGTTTGGTGAACGGGGGCTGGAGCGGGGAAAGGGGCATCTCAATTGGAGCGGACACACGTGTATGAGCCTCTTGTGTGAGTGTGTGTGTGTGTATGGGTGTGTGTATGCCCAAACGAAGCACAGATAAGCCGTTCTACCGGTCAGAGGGCAAAAAACTACTAATGTTTGACGTCTATTTGGTTGGCTATGGCAAAGGAAGAGTGTGAGGCCGGGTGAGGCAGGGTGAGGCAGGGTGAGGCAGGGTGAAGCGGGTTACCAGCAGGAGGAGCAAATAAAATTAAGCGCTTCAACGTTTGCCAGTGCATGGGTCATCAAACTGAACACCAAACAGCAACGAAACGCTGCAGTTCTCCACACAATAGTACAGGGTGTTCTAACTGAAAACTAAAAAAATATGATATATGTGTATATATAATATATTATATATACGGTATATGCTACATCTATATTTAATGTGAGAATTTAACGTTTAGCGTCAAGTGTTGATAATGTTTTTATGAGTTGTCTTTTTTTTTTGTTCATTTTTACCAAAATTCAACGACAGCTTGTGTGCAAAAAAAAATATTTTTTGGGAATGAGAAATGTTGGCCCTAAAATACCAAAAAATACAAAAAAAAAAGAACAAGATAAAAAAGGTGAAAAGAAAAGTAAAGAAAAACAAAAAGAAAACGCTGTCATAAACAGATTGTGTTAACTGAAATTAAAAGGCAATTGAAAATCATTTACATATTTTTGCGCTTGTAATTGAAAGTTTTGCAAGTGCTGAAGCTGATTTGCATACAGGGTGTTCAAAGTGTAAAAATGAAGTGAAGTGAAGTGAAGTGAAGTGAAGTGAAGTGAAGGAAAGAAAGAAAGGGGAAACCCCCAACATATACCATAGGGTATACAACATTTTGTTGTGATATCTATCTTAGGCGTCGTGTGTGAAGATCTGATACATTTTCAATTTGTTTAAACAAATGATTTAACATTTATTATTATTTTTTGCCGAATGCGACGCGCTCATCGTTGGGCCAAATTGAAAGATGGGGGTTTGCTGAGCCTTTGGCATTTGTCCATTATTCGCATGCTTTTAATATAATGAAATGCAAATTGCATTGTATTTAATTTAAATTGGAAGGCAACAATATAATTTTCAGCATTTTGTTGTCCTTTTTCTTCGCCTGGCAAAGGGGCACCCTTTTAAGGATCCGACAGCTGCGTTTGCAAACAAATATTTTCCCGAAAGTGAAGAAAAATTAGGCACAATAAATTGAACGGAAGTTGCTGCTTAAAATGGAAAATGGAAACAAACAAAAAAAAGACAACAGCAAAGCGAAAAACAAAAAAAAAAGAAAAGAAAAACATAAACAAAAAACAAAAAACAAAATGCCGGCGTACCGGAAGCATGAAAAATACAAAAACTCAGGCAACTGGCAAATGTCGGCATGGTCCTCCTGGGAAGAGGAGAGGTGCGACAGGACTTTCTGGCGTTGTTTGTCTGCGGTTATTGCTGTGGCTATTTGACCAACACACACACACACACACACACACACACGAACACACACCGACACATATGTGCACGTGTACGTGACAGAGTTGTTGTTGTTTTTGCTGTTGTTGTTATTGTCTAGCCATCTAGATTGAAATTCCTGACTTGCCCCAAGCTAAAATAGGCGTTCCTTCTACGTGCAAGCATATACAAAATACATACGTATGTATATGTACATGCATATGTATGTATGTATATATGTAGAGAAGCTTATATACTCTGGTTAGCTCTCAACTAAATTTTCACAATGCCAGCTGCTTAACCGAAACAGGACAATGTAAGGATAACGCCAAAAGTAACAGAATGTAAAGAAAGTCTTGGCAGGACGACGTTGATAAAGAAAAATAATAAAATTAAAACCAGAACCGTATGCGTTTTTTCGTACAGTGTAGTTGAACTTTTGCATAAGGGAGAACAACGAAATTGTTATTGTACGAGTATTGCCGCACATAGATACATACAATTTCCATATAATGTTGCATGTCTGATTGTTGCAAGTGCCGCTTGGAATCCGTTTGGTGATTTCCGTTGCAAATGGCAGTAAACTGAAAAGAAAGCACAAAACGTAAACGTAAAACGTAACAAACAAGAAACAGACAAGCCGAATGCAAAGCAGAAACAACGAAACAACGAAACAAACGAATGAATGTGAATGGAATGAATAATGAATAAAATGCAGAGAAAGTATTCAATCGCATCAACTGAATAATATTCACTTACTTGAATCATCATGCGTTACTTTTTAGTAGAAATTTTAATTGAAAGTTTTCTTGAAATCAAAAAAAAAAAATAAAAATAAAAACTTAAATAAAAAAAAGAAACACAAACTTTAATAACTAAAAACAAATTGTAAACAAGTTTTGGGAGAAAAGAAAAAACAAAATTGTTTTGTATTATAAGTTTTTTTTTTGTTTTTTTCTGTTTTTTTTTGCGAGTACCGAACTATGAAATAATTTCAACTCAGGTGTGAAATAACCTTACACGTACGAGTATTCATGTTCATTTCGTTGACTCACATGAATGCACTCGCACCTCACCCACACCCACACTCACACATACATACATATTTAATTGAAAGCATAGAATTGTAATAGTACACATACCATACGAGTATATACAACACATACAGACATTGAAATACACATATAACATATACTCATGCATGTATTTGTATTTATTTATTTATTTATTTTCACATTATAACAATCTATAGATTATTCATGCACGTGTTTTGTATATTCATATTTATTATTTGCATTCATTTATTTATTTGCACATTATACGTAATATTTTATATTATTCATGTATGCATTTGTATATTCATATTTTGCCCTTATTACAAATTTATATTCACAAAGTCTTCATTCATTCATTCGTTTTGCTTTTACTTTGCCGCTCGTTGCTTAAAATTAATTTAGTATCATTAATTAGTCTGTTTATTTGGTTTTATTTGCTAAGCACTTAGCGCAAGTTCTTTGCTTAACCCAAATTTGACTTATTATGTTGGGTGTATAAACGTTTTTTTTTTTTCGTTTTTTGTTGTGGTACATACACTGTGAAAAATGCTTTAAAAGTTGCTATCATTTTCAAATGTCCAAATACTTCAGTTTTTATTATTATATACCACATATATATATATATAGTCATTGGGATTGTGTCGAAAGTTAATTGTGATTGAAAGTGAAATCGGGATATGAATAAAAGAAAACCTTTCAGTGTAAATAGTAGCAGAAAAGTATGCTACAGTTTTCAGCAGACAAATGCTGAATGTCCTTGAGTCGAGGACTTTCGATTAGTGTATTCTATTTTTGTTTTAGCTTTTTTTCCGTCTCTCTATTTTGTTTTGTTGTTGTCTTTGTTATTCTTTATGTGTGTTGAATGAGTTGGTTAAGTTGACAAAACGAATCCCGCTCTTCGTCTCCGGCTTCATGTCCATCATCTCCATCTTGCATCTCCATCTCCATCTTCCGTCTTCCGTCTTCCATCTCAGTCACCTTCTCCATTCACAACTGAAAATTGTTTTGCATGCAAAGCCAGAAATTGTAAGGACTCGACTCCTGTTTTGGCTGTCAGTATTTCTCCTTTTTTTTTTTTTGTTTTGTTTTGTTTTGTTTTTGTTTTGTTATGTTTTGTCTATTTAGTTTCTATCTTTTTGGGCCTTTTGTTAAGGATTTCACTTGGCAGACGTGTTAAGTATTCATTGTTGTTGTTTCTCTTTTTGTTGTTGTGTCCTTGCAGGTGGTAAGAAATGTCGCCCGCTGAGCATCATGTGGCCACGCCCATTGGGGCCGACGATGAGGACTTTCAGCTGGGCGCCAGCACAAGTGGCGAGAAATGGAAGGATGTGCCCGATAAATACTTCCTTGTGATAGCACACTTTCTGGCCGGCCATATGAATGCCACCGAGGATATGGAACGCTTCAATGGGCCAATATTAAAGTCCAGCATTAAGTCGGTCTATTGGCTATTTCTAATACAATATGCGGCACTGGCATTGCTCGGCGTCCTCATGAACATCATCATCATTGTGTACATCATGTACCATCGACTCTATAAGGATGTCACGCATGCGTTCATTATCAACTTGGCCCTCTGCCATTTTGTGCAATGCGCCCTGGTGCTGCCCGTATCGCTGATGGTGATGCTCATCCAGAACTGGATATTTGGCCAGTTCCTGTGCTTCTTTTTGCCCATGCTGCAGGTGAGTGACTGCTCCTCCCATTTGTTCACATATACACATACACACACACACACACACACATACAAATATTAGTTATGGCCCTGTCCCATTCAGCAAGTTTTAATTAAACTTCCTTACGTGCATCGTGCATCTATCTAAGTATATGTTTCCTATCCCCCACCCCCTGCCCCTTTGCACCTGGCCAGATAAACCGCATGGAACTGGCACAAGTTAATAAAATGTCTACCTTCTGGACTCCTCGAACCATGCCATATCCAAGGAGCTTAAATCACATCAGAATTGCAGGCGGAGAATCCATCGGATTAAAGGACAAAGGGCTATCAACGGAACCTAAAAAAATATATAATATTATTAACCAGAGTAAAACTGAGTTGAATTCAAATTTAATTTTTTATGTTTTTCTATAATTCATATGAGTGCACTTACATTTTGAAATGAATATTTGAATGTTTCAATGTAGGGCATATTTTTTTTTTAATCGCGTGAAAGCATTAATATGGGTCAGCCATTATTGCGTATACGTAATGTATGTAATATACGAATGCATATACAATAAGTGTATGCAAATGTATCTTTTGTATACTCCATTTATGTTATTTATGCGTGTCAAGCTCATATAAGGGCACATTCGATTCGATTCGATTTGCCACAAAAGTAAAGCCAATCCTTTACGATTTACCCCTCCTCACACAATTTGAAGTCATTGAAACACCTTTTTAGTCCCTTTGACACCTGTGCGAGGCACTGCCTGCATTGATTGACACGTTTGTCAGGCACAAGTGGCATAAATACTATATGTACATACTTATGTATGTATATAAGTACGTCAGGATATGTCAGGATATAAAATAATTTACTCTCATTCGATTTATTTTGCTACTTTCTGTCAATTTCACTTTTTCTGCCTTTTGCTCAATCTGAGAAAGTTTCCATTCGAGACACACACCGACACACCGAATGCTCTATTAAAAATCACAATTAGTTGAAATAAAAAAGGGAAAAATCTTAATCGACCGAATCAAGTATTTACTTAAGCAGTCTGAAGATTATGCGATATGAATACATATTTATTCGAACGAGTATAACGCGTTACTCAAATGATTTGTAACGATTGTAATGCTATTACCATGTATTTACAATATTTAATTCGATAGATGACGAGCCAAGATTTCGTAATAATCGGATGTGTGTGTGTGTGTGTGCCCTATGTAAATACAATAATGTTGATTAATACTATAAGCATTATAGGAGATTTGTTTATATTTATTTATATTTATTGACTTCATCACAAACTGAATAACAGTGTCAATAGACTTCCGACAGTTATCAATGCGACGTCTTTAAAAGCTAGACACTGCTCCAGATTGTATTACCGGCCCATTCATAAACAACACAAAGCACAACAAAAAAAGACAAAATCCCAGAGAGAGCGAGAGAGAGAGAGAGAGAGGGGGGAGAGGTAGAAATGGATAATAGATGGAAGAGAAAACAGGAAAAAAAGAGGCGCTCAACAAAACGGATATGATTCGATTCGATTTGATTGCTCGCACAAAGAGCGACAAATAGCTCACACATACACACACAGACAGACAGACAGACACACACACACATGCACATACACACACATGCACATACATTTATATACAGATACAAACATTTGTGGCATTCACGCACAAATTCATCATTTTGCCCGTGTGGAATGGTGTGCGTGAGAACCGTACTTCGAGTCCCATTCACTTCCCATTCCCATTTCCATTCCCTTCCCGTTGCTATTCCCATACCATTTCCTTCCTATTCCCTTTCCATTGATATTGATTGATGCCCCTGGCACCGCAGACAATCGACAAAAATCAGAAATCGCCGATGCGATTCGTTTAAATTTCAACACTTAAAGTCACATCCAGATGAATAAGTACTGAAATTACGACTCGAAGTATTTATCTCCCTTTCTATCTCTCTCTCTCTCTCTTTCTCGTTGTCTCACTTTCTATGTGTGTGTGCGGAACTAATTATCTGTTTTCGATCATTGCGAGACCTCTGCAAGCGTAGAGCATTGTATAATTTATAACGTGCTTCCTGTTTATTGATTGATTGATTCGGGCAGCCTATTAACGCCATTCAATTATTCAATGCTTCTTGTTTAAAACCACAACCTTATTTGTATTCCTCATGCATTTTAAACACAATTCATACATACACTTTCAAAATGAAAGTACTGCTAAATGAATTATTTTACTACAAATTAAATTTAAATTATTAAAAATTAAAAAAATATAAATATTGTCATAAACTATTATAAATAGAAGAATTATTTAAAGAATTTCAACAAAACTAAGTAACATTATAAAAGACAACATTATTTAAGAACAATTTTTATTAAATTATTTACCTTAAATGCAAAATGGAATTAAAATTTATTATAATTAAAAAACTTTCTGAAAATATATTAAATAATAAAATATTATAAATTTATTATTATTATAATTTGTTTATAGGTTGACAATTATTTTATATTATAAATTTAATTATGTTTATAGTTTGACAATTATTTTAATACATTGTTTGATTTCAATAAGTCAAAATTTATCATTTTTTCTTAATTAATGATAAAAAGAATTAAAAAACGAAAACAATTTTATCTTCATCTTGTTCCTAAATAAAAAGTTGAGAATTAATTACTTGAAAATATTGTATAATAGATTATTGACAAAAACCTGAGTGAAATAACTGGATTAGCCAAGCAAATACTTCACAGAGAGACGTATTTGTTGAGTTTTTTTTTTGTGCTCTTGTAAGGATAATGTAAGGATAATGCGCGCTGTTGAAGGGAGATAAACCAATCGGAAATCAAGCAAATAAACAAAGGCAAAACAAATGCCTAGCTCAAAACTGGACAGCTTGGAAAATCTGTAGGATTTCAATGCATGTACCTACATACATCAATATGTATGAGTATGAGTATGTGTATGTGTGTGCCCACTCACATGTAAGCAACCTGTGACATTGGCAACAACAATCAGAGCCAAACAAATTTGTTTCAATCACCGCACATGGTCGAAAAATGCTTCCCAAAGCCATTTCGACTAAGTAAACAAAAGCAAAGGCATCTGAGCTGTACCCACCCCCTCCCCACCCACCCCCTTCCATCCCTCTCTTTAGATATTGTATCTTCATCTGTGTAATATGTATCTAAATCTGTAATTTGTATCTAAGCCTGCGTGCGCTTGTGTATTTCTTTTTCTGTATTTCACAGGACATTCCGCTGCACGTTGCCATGATATCGCACATCCTGATTGCCTGGGATCGCATGCGCTGGCTAAACGATCCGCTCAAGGGTCGCATACCTGGATTCGTCTGCTGCTGTGCCACCTGGCTAACTGGCATGGTGATTGCCCTACCTTATCCCATTTATACGATTTATGTGGAGCTTGGGGTAAGTTAACCAAATGCGGCATAAGCTCAATGTGTTGCTCTTTATTAAAAATTACGCGCAACAGACACACATATACAATTCATATACATACATATGTGCATTTGTGGCTATATCTGTATCTGTATCTGTATCTGTATCTGTATCTGGTTATTATGTGTGATACCTCTTCAGATCAAAGTAAAGTCAGCAGACTGTTAAGGCATTCAGGCCACGCTACTTGACAATCGCAGACACCGACAATTTCAATCCTTAACTTGGCTTTTAGCCACACGCGAGTTAAAGAACATTTTTGAGCAGTCCATTTATTTATTTTTATTTATTTATTTTTACGATGATTATTTCTGTTGCCATTGTTATTTCACTTTTAATTTTCACTTTTGCTTTTTTTTGCATTTATTTTTCATTAAACATAATTAGGCGTATGTTAACATTGTCAAAGCATTATAATTTTTTACCTTTATATGCCACATTTTTTGTTTTTTTAATATTTAATTTTGTAATTATAGTTCATTAAATTTTATTAGGAAAAAGATTTTGGAATTTGAAGTTGATGTGCAATATTAAAAAAAAAAAAAAATAAAACTACGTATAATATTAAAAACAAAACATTTTCCATTATTTAAAAACTATATTCTATTTATTTCTTCTTGCCATATTGAAATTAATTAGTACATCTCACAAGTGGGATATTTTTTTTGTATGTCGTTTATTTTAGTTAATTAATTAATTTTCTTAATTTAATTGGTTTTTCTTTGCTGGCGAACAGATCCTTCTTATCCTCATGCTCAGTTTTATTGAAATGAAACTCAAGCAAAACAAAGCAAAATACGAAAACTGTTTATTAACATGTTTATATGAATGGCTGCATTATTCTGTTGCCAATTAGGATCTTATTTATGGCTTACACTCTCAGCTCCTCTCGTCCTCTGCTCCTCTGCTTTTGTCCATATAATATGACGCACAAATGCGTTATCCGACTCCATAGGACGTTGCCTACCCGTAAGGCACAATGGGAAATTTTGACAAATTTCTTAAATTTTCATAAAAAACAAAAAAAAATTAAGAAGAAAAAAAAACAAACATTAATAATGATGAACTATTGTAGAATTCAATGAGATATTCCCAGCATTCATTTATTTAAATTAATATAATTAAGATGAATACATTTTTTTTGTTTTGGAAATATGTTAACAAGAATCTAAAAATTTACAACTGTGTTTGTCATTCGGAATGTGCCCATTTCCCCATAGTACAATACGTTTGTATGTGTGTTGGTATGTATGGCATGTATGTAAGTATGTATGTATGTATCTATATGCAATATGCAATGTGCGAGCCCCAACGGGCTGATTAGTAATTGGCAACTGCACTGACTCAATGCAATGTATCTGACAGAGTTCATCTGACCCGTGTGGGTGTATATACGGTATATATGTGTGTGTATGTGTGTATCTATGTTTTTGTGTATCTCTGTGTGTGTGTGCTTTGGCCAATTTGAAACTCGTTAACATGGCTTGTCAACTGCTCCTGCATATTGTTGCCAAAATATTTGCTACATGGGCTTTTAAAGTGTTCCCACAGCAATGGGGGCAATGGCAAAGGCAACAAGAGACAAACGACAAACGGCAAACGACAACCGACAAGAGACATAAATATTTATGGGGCCATAAAGTGTTGCAACTTTTTGATACACTCAACGTGTTTGTGCTCCTCTCGTTCTATCTCTATCTCTATCTCAACTCTAACGATTTCTTGGCTCATATTTGTAGGAGTTTTTCAAATGCCACCGAAAGTCATGCATTCAAAATCGCAAGCAAAACTACATTGTAATGTTATACCCTGTAATGAAGTTTAAAAGCCAATGATAAAATAATTTGGAGTTACGTAACAATTAAAAGTTGCAGCCTGCAATGTGCTGAGAAACTCATTAGCTGGCCTAAGAAAGTATCTCAAGAAATGTATCTCAAAGCCTGCTTCGAAACTTTTCCCTTTAAGAGAATGTACGAGTATTCGTTTTTTCATTCTAAGTATTTTTATCACAAATTAAAATTTCATTTTTATATTTCTTTAAACAATAAATAATATGTAATCACAAATAGAATTTTAATTTCTCAATGTATTATATGTATTATTATTTTCACAAATTTTCATTAAATTTTAGAGTATTTTTGAGTCGTAACTATAGTATTTAATTGCGTCCAACATTTGATTGATGTTGTTAATTAACTTGATATTGTTATTGTTGTTTTTGTTTGTTCTGTTTTTTTGTTTGTGTATGTTTTTATTGTGCACTTTTAGTGTCAATAAGCTATTCGTTTCTATGGAACAATGTACCATAATTGCAATATAAACTTTTAGAGCACATAAATTTGGACAAAATCCCAAACAGAATAAAAAATATATATAGTACATATGCAAGTGTACATACTAGAAGGATTCCCAACTTGGCTATAGTGCGTCATAAATCATCAATTAACTGAGTTATTTTTGAATGGCAAGCATATTTTATGTGAGATATTCAGGTAAAATTCTGTTAACAAAATGAAATGAAAATAAAATAAAAATGAATTCACTTTATGACTGCAAACACAAAAAAAAAAATAAAACAAAAAAAACAATTTTATCTACGATATAACAAGGGCGTAGCCAGAGGGGGATAACCCACTCCGTAATTACTTAATTATATACATTTTTTTGTTATTATTTTCAACATTAGTATATACTTATTTTAATTTTATTTAATCATTATTATCATTAATTTTTTTTTTAAATAAGAACTTTGTTGTAATTTTAAATATTTTGATGTAATGCTGGCAACGCCTTTGGCAATTTTATAAAATGGGAGTATGGGAGTATTGCGACTTGAAGTTGCCACATGCCACATGCCACAGCGCTATCGTATACACCTTATAATTCATAGTTAAACTCTTAAGTCATCGAACTTTGTGGACGTTAATGTGGAAGGAGTTTTGTCAGATGGATGATGAAGAGAGAGAGAGAGGGGGGGGGGGGAGGGGACTGGTGGGATTGGGCAGTGTTTGTTTGAAAAGCCTATATCCATATATCATTATTGGGTCAGTTGCTACGTGAGTTGCTTGAACTAAAGACGCAATTATATGCTCTATTTATGAGGCAGAAAGCCTTCGATTGCCTTCCATGTGCGACGGCAAACGACGATTTGTATAATTTATATGGCAATTCAGTGAATGTCTGGGCTCATAAAACTGACAGCCTGATGGCAACAAGTGTGACACACCCACACACACACACACGCACACGCGTAACACACACACATACACATATACATAGGCATGCACGTAATGGCAATAATGATGATCCAGACAATGATGATAAGAATGATAACAAATAAAATACGATACTACTTTGGGTATTTATAATAAAAAAAAATTATAAAAATTACAACAATAATAAAAATACTAAAACAAATACTAAAACTAATAATAAAAATAATATTAATATTAATAACATTAATACTAATAATCACTTAATGTTTATAATGATTATTGCAATGATTTCTAAGATCTATCATCCGAAATTTTATAATAAATTTGTGGTACTTCTCATGAGCTCTTTCATGTAAGTGTGAATGTATGTGTGTGTGCGTGTGTGTATGTGTATTTATTTACTTACTTGTAAGGCAGTCAAACTCAATCAGCCGTCAATAATTTCATTAGCTCAATATATGCGTATACTTAATTTGATGGCACCGCTCTGGAGTTGAGCAACTTCAATGTGAGAGGTCCAAAAAAAGAGACAGGCAGACAAGAATACATACATAAGCACACACACAAATACACACACACACAGACAGACAGACAGACAGACAGACAGGCAGACAGACACATAGACAGACAAACAGGATAGATATTATCTAAACATAAAGCCAACTCTGATCCTCATTGTCATATTGTTCAATTTATGAATATTTTACAAAGACAAGTATTTATTATGGCCAAATTGCTGATGAGGCGGCTAATACGTTGTGCCACTTTTATTGGTATTGTTATTTGTCCATTTTTGTTTTGTTGTTTGCTTTCTTTTTTGCTTGTGCTTTTATTATTTTTTATATAAATGCACAAGATATAAATTGTTTGTTATCTTGTATTTGATATTTGGTATTTGTAATTCGGAATTTGGTTTCATCAAATTGCTTAACACACACACATACACACACAGTACGCTCAGGCATCTGATTGCCATATGATTGATTCAGTGATTGAACAATTCCATAAATATCTTTTGCCTTCTTGCATTCTTGATTCTGTGATTATCAATAATGTACCCAAATCAGTTTGTTGTAGTAACATACACTTTGATTTGATTTGATGGACGGACAAATTGTGTGCCAGATAAATATTAGTCAATTTTTATGATTATTTTGTGCATGCATATGTTACATACGAGTATATGCACATAATTTATTTATGATACATACTTATTCTTATTATGATACTTGTTCATTGTTGACCACAAACTGGCGACAAAATTAAATATATTAGAATCAATATGTGGAATAATATTATGGAATAATAAATACAATTTTTAAATTTTTTCAATTGCAATTTATGAAAATATATGTATATACAATACATAAATACATTGCTATGCCATTCTTCAGGCTCTTTTTATGGTTTCTCTAAATATTTTTGATTCCAAAATTTGAATTTTTCTTAATCTCTGAAATTCTCAACTCGAAATGTGCTGAGATTATTTCTAATAAAAAATCGCCATAATCTCGGCCACCGATAGCTTTAAAACTAAATGCCAAAATATCTGGCACACGTGTGTGTATATACATATGCGCAAATGTATATGCTCATCACCCCATGTGCACTTGCTTAAGTGTAGATTGAAGATTTTGGTTTTTCGCTTTACGCTATGAGTTAGAAAAGTTCCCCCCCCCCCCTCTCCACCCTTCGAAGGAGTCTAAGTAATTCGTAGAACCAGTTAAATTTTTATCCTGATTGCCTGCCAGCCTGCCAACCAGCTAACCAGCCAGACATCCTGCCTGCCTGCCTGCATGGTAAATTTGTAAGTTTTGGTGGCACTTCAAAACTGAAAAGAAAGTAAAATGCGTTACACTTAAGTATAAATTTCATTTTCGGCAAAAGGGGTTCGCCATTTCTGTTTTTATTTTATTTTATTTTATTTTATTTACTCCTTTTGGCATGATGCTGCGAGGATGTGCGATTTTAAGAGCATGGCCAACTTTTGTTTATCTTTGTCAAAATGTGCCAGAAACTTTGGCGACGTAAAACAAATTGAAAATGTTTTAATATATTTTTATTGGTCCAAGTGCCTGCTGTCCCATGCTGTGCAATGAAAATGTCAATGCCGAAACAAATTTATTTGCGGAGCATTATAAAATAAGACATGAATGGATGGGAAGTCCTTCGTATCCTTTTGTACCTATATCAAGTTCAATCTGTCGTTTGGCATTATGTGGCAAGGATTATGATTTTTTTATAGATTTATTTGCATATTCCATTTTAATTTTCCATGTTGCTTTTGTTTTTGCTATCGTTTTTCTCATGTGCCGCGGCAGTCAAGCACGTGGAAGTCAAGTAATTAGGAGCACAGTGAGTCCTGGAATGTTTTGATAAAACACACAGAGAGCGAGCACAGGCAAGGTGCAACGATTTATAACTGGCTTAATTTCAAAGTTTCATATTGTTCGTCTTTATTTTTGGCAAATGAAATTCACAAGGCGCAAATGTTCGCACAACAATGCAAGGACCTGCTCCATGCAGAGTCCTGACAACGGCCACACCCATCGCTTTGCCTTCGTTTCTCCTCCTTTCCCATGCAATGCGTCTTACATTGTGGCTACAGTTTATTTATGTTTACCTCTCAGTTGTTTTGCTGTTGTTGTTATTGTTGTTGTTGTTGTTGTTGTTTTCACTGTACGGAAATTCCTCTCTGCCCGCATCGGCTTTGGCACGCAGCAGCAACGTTTTCTAATCCTGCGTCCAACTTCAGGCGCTGGTTCGCCCCCGAATATTAAGCATCGAAGTTGCCCGGATATGCGCTGAGAAAGCGGGAAAACAGGAAAACGGTAGAGCGGGAATGCGGGAAAGCGGGAAAACGAAATTATGCTGCGGGCCACGAGCCATGAAAATTCAAGTGACTCCGCTAAAGAAATGGCAAGCGAAAGTAATCGTAAACAGTATGAAAATATCCTGTGAAACAGAGTGGGGACTGGTAGAGGAGGGATAAACTTGTGCGGAAGCGTGCCAGGAATGTGTTAGAAATATCGAAATACACACGCACACATACATCAATGCATATGTTGTGTATGTATGGTATATATATATATACATATCCCACGTACATACATACATACATACATACATATGTTTAATACTATTGTAGTATGTTTTTTTTTTTTTGGAGTTCATTGATATTTAATGCTGCGCTTGGCATTTAAATATAGAGAACGTGGGCATACGGATTGATATCGCATTTCGGAGATACGTTTTATTATTGTATCTCTCCATATTCAACATTATAACTTTAACTTATTTTAGATTGTTTACCTTGAAAGCCTTACATATATTGGAACATAAATCCAGCGATACTTTTCCTGTGTCCATACTATATTTTTTAATATTATAGAAGCAATTAACAATAACAAAATGAAGAAAAAAAAACTCAAGCTATGCCAATTATCCTAAACTGAAGTTAAAATAGTTTGGGCCTGGCTATTCAAATTAAGGTTATTTAATAATTTTCGTTTTAAATTAATTAAATCGTCTCTAAATAAATTTGCTTTGTTTAACATGTGTGCAAATGAAATGTATATGGTAAATTCTTAAGAAATTTGAAAAAAAAAATGCTTCTTGTTTTTCAGTTCTTCGAGCAATTCATCCAAGTTTTTGGAAGTCTTTCTCGAAATGGTTCACATTGGTCTTGTGATAAGATTTTTGCTAAGATATGGAGAAATAAATTTTGGTTACATGAAGTTGTTTTTTTTTTTTGTTTCCTTTGAAATTGATTTTGGCATTTGCCAAGGTTTGTTTTTCAATAAACTCCAAATTGCACTACCAAACTTTTATGTAGTTTAAACTAATATTTTTTTTATATTTAATAATAATGCTTTTACTATAAAAATTAAACAAGATCCCGTGCAGGAATCGAAGGAATAAAATGTGTATCAAAGTGTCCTCGAAGACTTACTGTGATAAATAGTCAGCGTATTATAAATTGAATGTAAATTTGCTAATAATTTATTTATTTGATAAGACAACACGATGTCTTTCAACAAAATTCGATATTACAATATATCTACCTAAATATTGCTTATTTGAAGATCTTCGATTTGAGTCGCCAATAAATAATTATAAATTTGCATTTTCTGTAAATTGTGAATTCTAGCATATGACTTGTATTTGGAATCTATGGACATTTTCTGGCAAATCGATGAAAAATAATTTGGTTTCGTTAATTCAGCATTATTGCTCGGGATGTTGATGATAATTATAATTAAACCATTTGACACAAACACTGAATTATTGTTGTGATATTTCCATTTTTGAGGATATGTAATGACATTAAAAGTCAATATCGAAGCGAACAATTTTTCGGCGTCTTGGTGCATTTGCTTGCTTTAAACATGGCTTTAAGGATTGGCCAATACGCTGACCCTGGCCAAAGGATTGGCCCGTTCTTGTTGCTCTCTGGTGCATGAAACCGTTTGATTGCATCTTCAGATACTTGCCAGGATCTGCATTGCGTCGCATTGCGCCCAGTCTGGACGGCTCCTTTTGACACGGCACCTGGACAATCGATTCGTATTGTGTTTGTGTTCCCCGCAATGGCAGTTGCTGTCTCTTCATTGCCAGACGACTTTGCACTGTCTTCATATTGAGTTGCGCTGAATTCGACATTTTTAAAAGGAACACGTCTAACACGTCTGCTAGTTGGAGAATGTCAATTATTTTTGCTGCCAGAAAATCAACACAGAGTGTGGTATACTAGGCAAATAGTTGGGCCGAAAATGATACTACAGTGTGACTGAATGCTTCTGAAAATGTTGCTAGACTATAAAAAAACAAAACTGCTCGAACAAGTGAGGATATTTAAAAAATTTATTCAAAACAAAGTAAAATTGAATTTTCCTTACAGCTTTATTTTACATAAATCAATACATAATATTTCAAATAAAGTAAATTAAAAAAAAAATATATTTTATATATTTGAAGCCTATATTGTAATACCCTCTGTTAGGGAAAATAAGAAAGAAGAGTGAAAACAAAAGGGGTTGCCCCAATAATTGGGCTGTGATTTGGGTGTAAATTAACTGAGGTTGTACCATAGTTGGACAAAAGGATTTGGGTCGTATCCTTGCCCAGAATATGGCTCATAAGTTGAGTAATAACAATAATCTTTAATGTGTATATTGTAATTTGCCATTCAGTTGAGATCTTGTCTTGTGTTACGTTGTATTGTTGCCATTATGGGACTGTGCAACCCTGTTGCTCTCATCTTTTTATATCGTAATGCAACACTGTACTGTATGTTGCCTCAACTTTGTCAGGGGATATTTGATATAAGCTCTAAATAACAAGTTGGGCTAACCGTAAACAAAATATGGTATAATCTGTTTCCTTGGCATTTCCTTTGGCTCTGTTATACACAGTTTATCAAGTTATATTTGATGTATGTATATACACACACACAAACATACACACACACAAACACACGCACACACATGACCATAAATGGGACTTCCGCTGTAACCGGAAATGGAAATGCCCCAAGGGCTATTTCCCCAAGTCAGTCAATTGCAGTTCCCAACATGCGCACTCATTTTTCTCTTTTTTCACTTTTCTTTTTCCATTTTCCTTTTCTCCTTTTATTGTAATATAATTCTATTTGTTTCTTTTTTTTTTATTTTTCATTTGTTGCTGTTTTTTATTATCGTACAATAATATTAAGCCCCTCATTATTATGATTGTAACTTTGTTAGGAATACCCAACCATAACCATTTACGTATTGTACAAAATGTATATGGTTTATGTATGTGTGTATGTATGTATGTATGTCTAAGGCTTATTAAATTGCCATTTGTAAACAGAAGAGTGGGTCGGGGGGACGGAAGCGGGCAGAGTCTTCATGCAAATTGCGCACTGTCAAAGCAAATTAGTTGAGCTTGCTCTTGGCCAGGGGCCATAGGCTGATTGCATTGATGAGAGTCAAAGCTCTGGCTATAACAATGTGCCCACAATCTAACACAAACCCCACCCCACCCCACCGCACCTCTCTTTCACCATTCATCCCCATCAACCGCACACTATAAGACATTGTCTAAGCACGAGCCAAGCCAATTCTTTTCAGTTGCCATGGATCCTAATAAATCCATTTTAACCGTGGGTGTCTAATAACACGCACTTCTCCAATTCCTAAGATCCTAAGATACAATATTATCTCTGAAATATATATAGCTTACTATATAGTTGGCTTTGGCTTTATTCTACAGTTCAATATATTAAAGTTATTCAGCATCAGCGATAAGAAATACAAAAATTGATTGTAAAACGCTTTTTTCAATTCCTGCATTTTTCTAATTTTGCCATAGGCAATTAATAATAATTATTAAATACTTTGATGGTTTTTAAATTCTCTTTTTTTAATTATATTTTTTATATATAAGTATTGTGTATATATAACAACTGTTGCTATTCACAGCTAATCGCAGTTGAATGCACGCTCGAAAAAATATTTATGAATTCAGGCCACCAGCTTAAGGGACATACTAAAAAAAAAAATTCAATAAAAAATAGCATTCAACTTACAGCGTGTTATGATTGATGTTGTTTTCTATATATATACATATATACTGCTGATGTGTTTTTTTTTTTTTAATGTTGAATCAAGGCCGCAGTTGGAGCTTGGCCTTTGTGAACTGGGTAAAGAAATTCATAGCATACTTATATGGGCCATGCATCAGCTGGAGCCCCGTGGGCGGTGAATGGGTCAATCTCAGCCAGATGCTGCTAACTGCGTTTATTTTAACATTCTTTTTTTTTTTGTTTTTCTGCTTTTTTTTTGTTGTACTTGTATTTTTCCTACTTGTTTTATTAATGGCAAAACATAAATTCATTTCAACAGCAAATCATATCAAACGCACACAAAAAGTGCTGCAGCCACCACACACGCTCAGTGGCAGTTGCAGTTGCAGTTGCAGTTGTAGTTGTAGTTGGAGTTGATGTGTTGCACATGCAACTAAAGTATATGAGATGAGAGCCATGTTTGAGTCTTGCTTAATATTGAATACCCTATAACTGAGATTTGTATTAATTTTATCATTATTTGAGCTCGCTAATGCCAGAAAGACTTCATGGGCAGATTGCAAAAGTAAATTTAAGTTTTTTTTTTGGTTTTTTGTCGTGCAATATTTTTTATTTGTCTGAACTTTTGTTGCAAACTATCTGGGTGCCACAAAATGGGGCAGCTTCGCTTCGGCCTGTACAGCAATCTGATGGGACTTTAATGGCTGTTCAGCTGTTGAGCAAATTGGGTGCCAATGCCCACAATAAAGTTCATTGATTTAATGCGAACTGCAATTGCTATCCACGCTCAATCAATTTTTATAACCTCCACATCAAAATCAACATCAACAACAGCATCAACAATGTCAACAACAACAACAATTTCCACAAGAACAACATCAACAACAACGAGAACAGCGACAGCTGCTCGAAGAAGATGATAACAGCTCCAGTACGTTTATACCCTTTTTCCAGGCAGCACGAAGCAAAATACATAAACACACAACAACAACAACAACAACAACAGCAACAACAACAGAAAGGAAAATTCACAAATTTCACCTGCAAACAGGTACATTTTACCGTTATTCCTCCGGTTATTCGTACTTCCGCTGTGGCGTATGGAACGCCGCACGCAATGCCAAATTCCGTATACGGTAAATGTTTTACATATTGTCTCGTAACAATATACGAATTTACCTAGGCAGCAGCACGGCTAAAATATATACAAAATGAAAACAACGTGGGTTGTTCGAAACTTAACGGAAATCGAAAAAAGAAAAAACAAAAACAAAGAAAACGAAATCGAACAAATTTATATTGAAACTGCATTTGTATATCAAGAAAAGTTCATATTTTTTATTTGTATTGTTGTGCACATATGTACTTTAGAGGCAACCCTCGCAAATCGGCCTAAGAGCTTGCCAGGTTTTCGCCGACTGGGGCTGGGCACATCATATTGTATTATACAATGACAGCTCCAATTGCTTTATAATGCATTGTATATGCTCTCTCAGTGTTGTTGAGGGCGTGGCACCGAGCACACTCCTCGTATACGTGTGTATGTATGTGTATATACTCGTATGTATGTATGTATGTATGTATGTATCATGGATATTGCTTTGGGCACTTTACAAGATTTGACGATTTGCCAAAAGTTTTGCCATATTGGTCCTGATGTCGCTCGGTCTTGGCTCAGCTGTTTGGGCCCAGTTAATAATTTTGTTTTGTTATTGTATCTTCGTATGGGGTCGCACATGATCATAAGCTGCTTATTGTCGAATATTGTTGATTTGATGTGCGTGTTTTTGAGTGGATTCAGAATAATTTGTTTGAATTGAAATTACGCATTATCCACTTGAGCAATGCATTCATAATGAAGTCCTAGTGTCAATCCAGGAGACAGACTCAAGTCAAATGCCAGCTTCCTGTTTGCGCATCAACGCTTCATACCCACGAATTTCCAGGAAAACGTGTACCAAATTCATAGCTATGTCCTTGATTACGCAATGGCCAACCTACGATTAAGGATTAGCATATAAATTATAATTAGTTGGAATTGAATGTGTGTTTGGTATCCTTTTCCCTAGAAATACAAATTTATCAAGGAATTTAAAATAAAATACAATAAATGAAATAATAAAAAAATGTAACGGACATCAAGACAGCGGGACAACAAGATAACATCAAATATAACATAAATCAATCAAGCGACGACATTAAGGACACTCTCCGTGCCAGATGTGAATGATAAATAAATATGCCACACATAAGTAGCTTAACTAAATATTATGTTATTGGTTTCCCCTTGCGCCTCATATAATATATAATACAATACTACTACAATCTATATGTATGTACATACATGGCATACGAATATACTGTATGTCAAGGAGCTTGACAAGTACCCAACACAAGTACACCTGTCCCGTCCGCCCGACTCATGCTCCCCAAATGCCCACTTCCCAAAAAGGATGTGCCCCATGTAAGGAGCTAGATTGTACAAATGTTGCCCACGTTTCGTGCCACTCGCTTAGTAAATACTAAGAGCCGCACTTTATGCAGATGCCATTTCAATTGCCTTGAGGCTAATCTCATCTGCATTTGGCTCACAGTCTCACAGAGTTGGCCTACTTGCCGGTCTGGGCCCACATCCTGGTCCTGGTCCTGAGCCTGAGACGGAGCCGGAGCCTGTGCCTCGTCCTTGCGCCTGGGCCCCGAATTACAAGTAGACAACAAAAAAAAAAAAAAAAAACACTTTCAAGTGCCAAACACTTTCAACAAAGCTTAAATATACGTGTGTTAAGCAATTGTATAATACACACACCTACACACACATACACACACTAACACACATGTTTGAAAAAATATATTGCATATACATATTTATATGTATATACATATATTGCACAATGGAAAAATTCTCAACGAATTTTCCAATTTGTAAAAATATTAATAGCAAAAAAAATTTGTGAAAATGATTTGATTTACGAAGAAATATAATATAAATACAAAAATATAAATAAATTACAACTCAAAAATTACATATAAATTGTTTGTTTTATTAACAATTACATATTTATATTAATTGGTTAGTATTTTTATTTATAAATTATATTATTTGTTTAATTGTAATATTTAAAGTTTAATTAGTTTATGAAAATGAAAAGAAACGGGTGACGAGTTTTCATTTTATGCCACAAAAAATATAAATATTGCCCATTGTACATTGACAAATGCCTTCCGGAAAGAACCACTTGTTGTTGTTTGGTTGTTGTTGTTGTTGTTGTTTTGGTTGTGTGTTGATTGTTGTTGTTGTTTCTGTTGCTGTTGCTGTTGGTGATGCCATTTATTGTTGTAGTTGATGTTGTTATTGCTCTTGATTGTTGTTTGTTTGTTGTTTGTTTGTTGGTTGTTTGTTATTGTTTTTATTTTTGTTGGCGCTGCTTCATCTTGTTATGCACATAAGCATAAAATATTTAAGCTCATCTCAACAAGAGAACCGAACCAATAAAATACAAATAACATTATAACAAAAGAGAAATATTCTTTTTATAAGCTTTCATTTACAATAACTTGCTCGCTGCTGTCAAATCGCATACTTAAATGTAAACACAATTGCAGACAACAGACAGACAAAGAGATACAGCAGACAGACACACAGACAGACGGATAGACAGACAGATAGACAGACAACTGCAATTTGTTTAAAAGTGTCCTTTTTATAAACAAAAAATAAACATAAATTTAAAACAAAAAAAAAAGAAAATAAAATTCTGTCATTTAATATTTACCTTATATGATGGATTTCTTTTTTAAATTAAACTTTTGTCAAGCTACAATTTATTTTGTTGCTTAATAAATGAAACTTTTAACAAATATGTTCAAATATGAAAAAATGAATTTCTCTCGTTAAATAATATTGTTTAACTTTATACTATTTTGCAAATATTGTATGTTCGGGGTAAATAAATACAATACAACAAAACATAAACCAAAAAAAAAAACAAGTTTTGCATTTGTATGTACATACATTATCCACTTTTAATAATTAAAATAAAATAAATATTTGATTTTGTTGCAAATTTTCGTTGAGTTTAGATTTCAGTTCACTTTCGTGAGGTTTTACTTTTAATATTTAAACAGTTCTATAAAAACTTTGTAAACGTGTAAATATTGTTAATTCATTTATTGTTATTTACACTCAATAATTAAACACAACTTTATTTGCAATTGAATAAGAAAACCCTCGATTATTTTGACCTTTGACTTCAACCATTTTTGTTAAATCAAAAACTTTTAAAAATATGTCAACAGTTTTTTGTTTTCGTCATACAAATAATTTAAAATAATTTCCATAAGTATATATTTATTAATAACTTTTAATGCAATTTCTGTTAAATAAAATCAAATAGTTAATTATAATAGTATTTTAGTAAAAACAAAATATATATGAATATTTATAAACTATAAATAAATCTTAGATTTAATCATGATGAAATGCGATCTGATGTATCCGATGGGTCTCCATCTGTTTGAATCTGCAATATGTTGGTCTCTTCGTTAAGTGTACTCTTCGCGCAGGGCATATTTGTTATTATGTAAAAAATATATTTGAAAATATTACATAGGTTTGATAATACTCTTTATTTTATTTGAAAAAAGGAATTTCTTATAAATTAAATTTAAAATTTATAATTTATTGTGCAATAATATTTTTTTATTTTATTTATTTTTTAAGATTTTGTTTTTAGCATATCGAATATGGCTAGCAAGGGTATTTCATTGTCGGTGTGTTGTGAAAAACAATGGAAAGTTTCGTAATATTTTCTTGGTGGGTTTGTTTTGCTTTGTTTTTGTTTTTGTTTTTTTTTCATTTTGAATCAAACTTGGGTTTTTTAGTTGCAGAGTCAACACATGTGCGTACAGTGTGTGTGTGTGTGCGTGTGTGTGTGTGTGTTTGTTTATGTGTATGTGTGCGTGACTTTGTGTGCGTTTGTGCACTTTACGACTTTAATTATGTAAGTACATAATTGTGTTATTATCATAAGCGTACGGATACGGTTCTGGTCAGGTCCCAAAAGCAGCTTTACTTCCGTCTGTATACGGTAGTGTGCGTGTGTGTGTGTGTTTATGTGTTTGTGTGTGTGCGTACCTTGTCCAGCCTGATGACTGGCGACTGTATGTGTCAGTATCCCTGTCCGTGTCCCTGCTCATGTCTATGTCCAAGTCCATATCCATGTCCATATCCATGTCCATATCCGTGTCCATGTCCATGTCCATGTCCATGTCCGTGTCCATGTCCGTGTCCGTGTCCGTGTCCTGTACGTCCGGGACTGCTGACCTTGTCTGGCCGGTCTGCTTGGCAAGCATTTTACGGCCATTAAGCCCCGTCCGGTACTGTCTGTTTTTTGCGTAACGTCGCCGTGGCGGAGGGGGGGGGGGGGAGAGTAGGCGCTTGTTATTGCTGTTGGGTCGTTGCCATTGTCCAGCCACGCCCATTTCTCGGGAATGCCAAGCGAAATGGGCGCTCGAACGGAGAGAATCGTACAGAGTCCGACCGGAATATGGACCATACATAATATACAACAGATATGGTACGAAGTGGGCCAAATCTTTGGGTTCGTGCTTATACCTCCTTGGTCATCCTTATTCGTCCTTATTTGTCCTTATTCGTCCTTATATTGTAATCCCCGCTCAGACCTGGGGCATTGTTGTGCCTATTATTAAAATTATAAAATGCGCAATGCTTTTAATTATGCATCGAAGCATTTTCGGAGCTTCATTTTCATTTTTATTTTTATTTCCATTCTTATGTAGTGTTTTCTCATTAACAAACTTTTAAACAATCATCAACAAAAAAAAAAAACAAAACATAAAAAAAAACAAAACAAAAATATTTTATTTTTATTTGTATGTGTATGTGTATATTATACTTTATGGGCGGAAAGCTGATTATGAAAGCAGAAGAAGAGAAATTCCTTAGCTAATAATTAAAATAGAACGTGCAACAATGTTTATTGCCTCACGTTTTTTTTTTTTGTTAATTTTTTTTATAATTATTATTATTTTTATTTTTCTTAAGAATTACTTTATTTACTTTTAATTAGAGCACAAATCAATTACACACACTCGAGTGTCCATGACTTAAATTGTCTTTAAAATATATTTGTTTATTTTTATTATATTGTTTGTACTTTGTCAAAGAATTTAAGAATATGTTTAAACAATTTCATTTTTGTTTTTGTTTTTATTTTTCTTTTGTTTTTCTCTTGCATTTTTCTTACTTCCTTTTCCTGTTCAACTGGCATCTAATTAAATTATGGCTTTAAAATATTTATCATGCTCAACTTTCATTTTCCTTTGGCTTCACATCATTGCCAAGGCTGCTTTCTCCATTTCATTCACATTGTTTTTAATTTTTTGTTATAAAAATAATTTATATGTGTGTAAGGGGAGGTGCAGAAGGGCAGAGTGGCCGAAGTGCTCCTTAAGTGCTCCTTCCGCTAATTGAGCATTGAATTAAATTCAATATTAAAATATTAGTTCAAGTTTCAAACATTTGGCCGGATATTGAATGGCATGTCGAGAGATTAACAAAATACCCCCAAGGGGAAAAATAAATTTCAGATGTGTCAAAATTCAATAAGCATGGCGGTATTCCCATTTAATCTTTAAGTAAATCAATTGTTAACTAAATTAAAATTAAACTTTGATGGCCGATTAAAATAATTCAATAAATTGTTCCGTGTATATAAATATTTTGCCGAAAAATATTTCAAATTATGTAAGTTTCTTTTGAATTGATTTTGCTTTCTATATTTGGGTTTTCCATTGTTTCCCCTGTTCATTATCTTGTTTATTAATTAATTAACTAAGCTAAATATTATACATAAATACAATTTGAAGAATTGTTTCAAACGTTTTCAAATTTAATTAATTTATTTTGCTGCCTTTGTGCGTAGCGTATGGCATTGGCATTTCGGCTTGTGCTAAATTATTATTAAGTGCTTTTCATTTTAAGTTTTTCGACAGATGTCTACGCACTTACACATGCACATATTCATATAGGTATAGCCTTATATATATATGTATATATATTTAGAGCAAATGTCCTGCCCAGCTGTCCTTGTGCCTCTGTGATATCTTGCACAATTCAACAATTCGTCAATGTCAAAATTGCGACGAGACGAGTACGAGCACTTTTTGCGCCTACTGTTGCAATTTGCTCTTGGTAACCGCCCATACAGACATACATACATACATACATACATACATACACATCTACCCTATATACCATACATATACACTAGTACAATAGTATATAGGGTATTACCGTCTACCACCCATTGCTCCGTATATTTTCTCTCTCCTGTGCTCATACCAAATGTTCGCGTGCCTCCCGCTTGTGGCAGGAATCTGTGGAATGTCGCTTATGTTGTTTGCCTCGTGTTGCTTGTTGCGCTTGTTGCCCCACCATATACCCTGCACCCAGTGCAAATATGGGTATCATGATTCCAATGGATATTATGATTGCCGCGATTCGCCCAAAAAAGTTGAATAATCGTCATGCTCGTTGTCATTTTGGGCGCGTTTGGTTTAATGCAGAGTATCTGGTAGTCGGGCATGCTCATATTGCTGTATTGCCTTTGCTACCATGACGCGTATAAATTGTTATTAATGCGTTTACTTCATAGAAAGTCGTCGGCCACAGCCTCTTTCTAGCCCAGTTCCCAGTTCCCGGTTCAGTTTTCGCAATAGTCAATAAATTATTTCAAACGCGCGCTAAATTCGCAATGGCTTCGTCTGTGCAGCGTGTATGTATGTGTACTGTGTGTGTGTGTGTGTGTGTGTTTGTGTATGTGGGTGCGACCAAAGCCCAAAATAATGTGCGGCAATTTAATGTAGCGGCCACTTGTTGAGGCAAGCTTCGAATCCAAACTCATAAACTGTTTAAAGCTGGCTCCAAATTGATTTGTGTCGAGGAGGCGAGCTAAATCAATTGCTCGATTGGATGTTGAAAACCAGATGCCGGGGGCGGGTGGTGGGTGGTGGGTGGTGGGTGGTGTTGGGCTATCGTGTGGCGTGTGGCATGTGGCGTGATGGAGCAACCTAATCATAACTTGGCCCAATTGGCGAGGAAACGGTAAATCAGCAAATGAGGCGCAACAAGGACTTGGGCCCCCTTTGGCAGGATGCCTCGGCTTGGGAATGCTGGTTGGACGAAGATGAGGATGAGGATGAGAATGAGCATAAAAAGGAAAACCAAATCAGTCATAGACGTTGCAAAAGAGAACTCGATAAACATAAACACAGCAAATGAGAATAAAAAATATACCAAACAGAAAAACAAAAACAAAAGAAAATTATGAAAAAAAAACAATCGAATTTGTGATATTCTTGCTGGAAAAACAAAAAATAAAAAAAAAAAGAAAAGATAAAATATATTTTAATTTATATATCTCAGATTGAAGCTGATTAAATTTAGTTGGCCGTTAGTTAATACACTTACATAGATGCTTGTTTAACTATCTAAAATAAATTTTAAAAAATTATAACACCAAAGTGGGAGTTAAACTTAAGATTTGATAAGAATATTCCAAGTGAAATACTATTGTAATTGTCATACTAATAGTTCGATTAATTAGTATTAAAACTAATCGTGCAAGTTGCTTGAACTAATTCCCTGCTGCAGTCACAAAGACGTTTTAGTGTCAGGGTATGCAAAGGATGCCCCCAGGACTCGTTATGACGTGTGCAACTGCTGCTGCTCATCTCTGCTCTGGTTATGCTCAGTGCTGTAACCAATCCTATTGCCATTGTCACTGCTACGCTCCACATCGTGGGCGTTGCGGTCGGCCGCACGAGCAGGATCAAAAGGAGCAGGAGCAGTAGCAGTAGCAGGGGATGGGTGCAGATGGAGCAGCAGCTACAGAGCTGTCGCCTAATAAAATCAGTGGTTGGCTCGTTAAACGTTATGGAGAGATTCTCATTCTCAATCTCAGTCTCATTCACATTCTGGCGCTTGGCATCGTCCTGTTTGTCCTTTATTTGCATTTTACTTTGCTTCGGCCAAAGGAATTCAAAACAGATTTCAGCTCCAGATTGCACAGCGCTAACAGTTCATTACCCAAATGACTGCCCCACCCAGAATCCTTGGTCCGATGCCAGCAGAGGGAGACAGCAAGCGGAATACGAACTACCAAGTGACGGGGAAGGCGTGCAGAGTCACGTGTCCAGGGTCCAGGGTGCGGGGTCTAAAGCCAGACTTTGGACACAGTGCCATGATTTAACTTAAAAAAAGGTTCTTAAACAAGTTTTGCTTTTCCTTTCCAGTCCAAATGCTGCGGAACGAAACAAGCCAAAAACTTTTGGCCTTCTCCCTCCCAATGGCATATTGCGTATACGCATAGTTTACGCCTCGTAATTTTCTTTAAAAACTTTGTTCCAAAAACTTTTAATTTCGTAACCTTACCCCTCACACCAACCCTTCGCACCATGCCCCCTCCCGTGGCGCCTCTGATTAAGATTGAGTAACAATATGAATGTGTGCTCATACGTACATACGTACATACACACATATATTCTCATTTATGCAACTTTTAGTGAGATCCCTGTACAGAGGGGTCGGTTGGGTTTAGGGGGGGTGTGGGGGGGAGGGTGGGTTAAAAACTTCTTAATAGTTGTACATACAAAATCATTTACGAGTGCGTCGCACATTAAGCATATGCCAAAATAAATATGCAAGAAACTAGGCAACAGCACACGAATGAGAAGAGGATGCAAAAAGAAGACGAAGAAGAAGAAGAAGGAGGAAACTGTGTAACAAGCTTATGCAGAGTCCTTTTTAAGACCCTTTGGGTGTATCAGGTGGCCATTGTCCTGGAATAATCACTCAAATGGGTTACGCAATGCTTTGCTTAAACGCTTCGGGGCGTAGGGCTCTTGAATTAACTAAAACCCAATTAGTTGAAAGGAAGTGGAACAGGAAGTGGAACAGGAAGTGGACACACTTGAACGCCATTGAACCGAATCGAATGGAATCAATCTTTAAGTGTCCGCTGCTTCAACATGACATGTGGCACGTTCCAAGTGCAGCAAACTCATTTATCGTTTCAACAATTTGACATTTTATTTCCCTGTTTTATTTTTCTTATTCTTCTGCTGCGCGTTCTTTTAAGCCAACTCAAAGGATTTCAAGCTTCAGCTAAGATTAAACGCTTTATAAAAGCCATTAAAGTCATTCGATGTGATAAATATATATACGTATATATATATATATTTATCTGAATAGTATATAATATAATTTGCAGGCAAAAAATGTTTTTGTACTTGCAACGCATTTGTAATGCCATTGGCAGAATTTCTGCACTAATTCGAGAGTTTTTCCATTAAGCTTCTTGTGATAAGAAACATTCATTTGTCGAGGTGAAAGTTTTATCTGTTGGCCCATAACGGTACGCTGCGGTAATAACTTTATGGCCATAAATTCATTTCCGGTTTTTTGTTAAATTCCCACCGCCGAATACCAGCAAACAAATATACTCATACTCATACTCATACTTACACTCAAAGTCATACACATACACATTCACACACACACACACACAAATACCTTTACACTCACATTTCTATCTAATTACAATTAAACAAAATGCCTACACAATGCTTTTGTGGTGGCATGCCACATGGCAGCGGCCAAGGGAACAGCTTTTGCCTCTCGGTCATGTCTATAGGCTGCCAGGGATGGGTAGCATGGAGGCGTGGCAGAGGGCAGAGGACACGGGACACGAGACAGGAGACACAGGGCCAGAGGGCCAATGTCAGGGACACACCGAATTGAACTTTTCGTTTTGTGTGTTCAACTTTTAGTGGAAATTTCATTCAATTAACTGTTGTATTATTTATTTTATTACCTCTCTGTCTCTCTCTCTCCCACTCTCTCTGCTCTTTTTATTTTTATTTTTAATTTGTATTTGATTTTGTTTTGCTTTTTCTGCTTGTGCTTCTGTTTTGTTTTTGTTGTTGTTTTTGTTTTTTTCCTCTTCTAATCAATAACAGGTGGCAAATTCACCTGTAATGCCATCAATTTTTTAGCTGTTGGAATTATAAAGTCAAGCTGACATTGAATGTGAGTGAGGTTTTGATATCGCTATAATTATCCTTTAATTGCAGGACTATATGCCCGAACTGGCCGGCATCGGACTGTGCGTTGTCAATTTGATGGATGATATGCACGAATACACGAGGGGCTTGTTCCTAATCATGTGAGTTCACTCACTTCATACTCAAACTCAATCTGAATGAAAATCATTCATTCTCATTTATCCCCTCATTCAGGTACTGTGGACCGGCAATTTTATTGTCCTATCTATATATACGCACCTCCCAGGAACTGCGTCCTCCGGATGGACCATTTGCCGTCATGATGTACGAGCACCGAGCCGATCTGCGCATGAGACAAAGGTATGGCTAAAAAAGTATCTCAATCTTTTCGCTACTCCAGTGTAAAATAATTTAAGTTTTAATCAAATTCCTCAAATAATACAATATTATGTGATTTATTTCCCCTGAGACTCGGGGAAATCCTTTAACAAATCCTCTTTTAGTCAGTTCACCGGCTCTGTATCTAGGTCCGATCTCTATGCTTCTGGCAATTAAATTGTTATTAACAATTGATTGGAACAATTCGAAATTTTATTAAACGATTTTTTTTAGTTCATTATTTATGCCAGTTGTCGGGACTTTATTTAAGTTTCAGTCATGCGAACCGTGAAAAATTGTTAATTGCACTGATTAATTTTTTAGATTCGTTTTTTTATTTTGTTTTCTCTCTTTTTTTATGTAAACGGATTGGGACAGAGGCAATATCCGATTTGGTGCTGGGTTAGATAGATAGATAGATGGACAGACAGAGCGGGGGGTAAACGTTTACCGAGCCCATTGCTAATGAGCTCAATTCCAGCCGAATGGCAATTTAATGACTTTTATTCCATTGGCAAAAGTTGTTCTCATTCTTGTAATTTGTTTATTTGCTTGTTTCTCGTTTCTTGTTTCTCATTTCTTGTTTCTTGTTTCTCGTTTCTTGTTTTCTGCTTTCGGTCATTTGACATGGTCAGGAACTCCTCCACCTCCTCCGTGGAGCCACGCACACTGAGCGGCGGGGGCGTGGCCGGCCTAAGCAACGGACACAGCGCCACAACACGCTCCTATGATCTATACAGTGCGGAACTGGACGTGCACCGTGAGAAGCGGAAACAGCGGAACTTTGGCAGCATGGCCGCCACACAGGTGGTTTGCCTGTGTCCTTTGATGATACTGCGATTCGCGCGTCTATCCTTGGAGGAGACATACGAAAATCAAAAGCATTTTGATTTCACCTATCTGATGTTCGTCTGGGTCGCATTCCTGCCCACGGTCATCTTCCCGTGCATCTACGCCTCGCAAATATTGCCCAGGTGAGTGGAGGGTGAAGTGTCGTCTTATTCCATCTGCATCCTCTTGATTGCATTTGGGAAATCTGTTGAGAGCAGTTCCCTCTCACGTACACTATTCATAGTATTTGTTTGAGTTTGAATGCATTCGATAGAGATTCAGCTTTTTTTTCTGGTCTATCATCTGGTATTTATTCCCCGACAGAGATGAACAGGAGCGACTCCGCGGCTATTTTCGCTTGTCATCGAAGCGGAAGCCAAAATCACAGCGTCGCAGCGATGCCGGAACCGGGAGCTCACGTGGCGACTCCATTGAGAAGGAGGAGAACACGAACGCTCCGAGCATTCTGGCCAACGGGCAGACGCATCCGCTAGCATCCGAGGCCCAAAAGCAGCTGGCCAAAGGCAATGCCACATCGCTGCGTCATGAGCGTGCCTATGGTCATGGTCTAAGTCCGAATGAACGACATAGACAGAGCCAGTCGGGGGGAAAGGAGCGAGATCGGGAGCGTGATAGGGATAGAGAAAGGGACAGGGACAGAGAGAGGGATAGAGATAGAGATAGAGATAAGGAGAGGGAAAGCGATCGGCAGCGTGCTAACAATACGCTAACAGGACGCGGAGCTGGAGACGCCGGCATCATTAACAATCTGGGCAAGAATATGCGGGCTAAGAAGCACGACGTCAAGATCAACATCATCTCGAATGGCGGGCATGCTGGGGCGTCACAAGGACGCAAGCAGCCGCCGAGCAGCAGCAGCAACAACAGCAGCCGTAATAAGGCCGCACAGAGCAGGCAAAAGCTACCCTTGGAGTGCATGTCCGCCTCCAACAATTCGGTGTCCAACATGACAGCGTCCACGTACTGCAATGGCAACAGCAGCGCGCTGATGGATGACAGCAGCACCAGCAATTATGGGGACGGCGAGGAGAGCTCTGTGGTTAGCAGCATAATGCATCCGCCCCAGCGTTGGCCCAATGTGGGCGGACTGCGTCACAAGGATGTGTCATTTAGTGAGTGCAGCAGCACCTTTTCATCGAGCACACTGGAGCGTGATCTGGAGATTATCGATCTGCTGGAGCGTGAACGCAGCATGGACATCCAAGAGATGATTCAGCGTGAACAGCAGGGCGAAAAGGTGCGTCTAACCATTACCGGAGTCGGTCGCCAGCTGCCGGACATCGAGAAGCTGTACGCACAGCGCTCACCCAAAGGTAAACGTGACTCCGGCTATGGCTATGATAAGACGGCTCTGGCGCTCGTAATGCCGGGCAGTGATCCGCTTAGCATGTCCCTGTCCAGCAGCAGCCAGCCCACAGAGTACAGCCTATGCTCCACGCTCCAGGAACAGCAGCAGCAACAGCAGCAGCAACAGCAACAGCAGCAACAACAGCAACAGAAACAGGCGCAACTGCATCTTGGTCAGCAGCAGCTGGATGAGGAGGAGGTGCCACAGGATTTTTATGATAGTTATACGCCAGGTGGCAGCAACACTTTGCCACCGTCTGTCCAGGCAGGTCAGGTGTCCCTGACACAGGCCACAGCACCCGCACAGCCCCCGCCCGCCTATCAGTATCAATATACGCGACGCCTGAGCCGCAAAAGCTCTGGCAACGGCTCGCATCATGCCTCGGGCAGCGGCACAACGCGCGGCTCAAAGCGCGATAGCTTCAATTCGCTCAATGGCACCGATCTGATTGCAGGTGCATTCTGTGAATTGGATCCCACACAGCCACTGAATAAGATGGCCGGACTGGAGGGTCGCATGCGTAGGAGCAGCCCACGGAATTCCAGTTTTAGCTCCAGCTCAGCGCGCAGTTCCTTGAAGTCACGGGATTACGGGCACAGTTCCGCGCACTCGGCACATCCGGAGCTTGATTTTAGGGAGAACATCTTTGCGGAACTGTAAGCGTTTCATGGCAACAAAGGAGCTCTAACCACAAACCCCCTTCCTTCTCCACACCCCACTACCCTTCCCTCCACCCACTCTCTACCACTTTCCACGACCCACTCCAATCAACAATTTGTAATATTACGTGGAATAAGTACTAGACGCATCTGTGCGAAATTGTGAAACTTTTTTTTTTTTTTTTTTGTTTTTGTGTAGAAGACATTTTTACTTAGTATGTATCTATGGCTAGGGTATGATAATTTTATGGGTGAGGGGGGGTGTGGGGGGTGGGGGGGAAATTTGGTTTTAGCTTTTGTTATGCGTTTTTTATACAAACATACATACACACATACATATTACGCTTGTATTTTGTAGCCCAAGAACTGTGGGAAAGTTGGGCGGCCAAAGAAGCTGCACAAGTCTTGAACTTAAATAAGAAAAAATTTTTTATGCAGCTTTAGGGAAATTTTTGAACACGAAAAGTGTACATAAAAAAAAAACAAGGAAACATAAACGAAAACCAAAATAGAAAACGATTTAATAAATAAACTTACAAACGAACAAAAAAGAAAAAAAACAATTCTAATAAAAATGGTTATCTCAATGTACGATTTAAAAAAAAAGCTTATAAACACGTAATCCCATTGAAAATATTGTTATAAGAGAGACGGAGAGAAAAAAAAAATAATAATAATAATAAGGAAATTATTTGAGGAAGATGACGAAGTTTTGTATACCCTTGCAAAGGGAATCGGGTTAAGATAAACCTACTACTCGTATATAGTATAAAAATATATATATTATCATACATTATTCATTTATGATGGATGTGTATAATCATATATTATAATATTTCTACAATATGTAATGCATTTTTATCAAGTTACTTGAGAATAGCTTTAAAAATAATAATTAAAAGATGCGACATGAGAATTCGCACTCGAATTTGAATTTCTCGATTCAAATACTTTTCTATGTTGTGCACAATTGTTGAAAAAGTTATGTATATTACCCGCGGATAGAGTGGACAAGGGTAATAAATAAACTAAATAACATACATATGATATATGTATGTATAATACCATATACCATACACATACAATTTAATGACCCCTCGAGGAAAACTCAGACGCAGCAGTTAAGGGAAATCAAATATAAAATATTTCAAAATGACAACAACTTTTTCTGAAAGGCATTTGCAAAATAAATAAGAATACTATATGAATAATTAAAATACATATATGTATATATAATATAAAATATATATGATATATGTATATATTTAAATATATTGATGTAAAGTACTTGATTTGACAAGAGAAATTATAATAAAAGTTTCTTGTTGGCAAACATTTAACAATATCAATGTTTTAAATATTTGAATAATTTGTTAAAAGCCAAAAGAAAAAGAATGCATAAATAATACAAGCGATTCTTAATATTATTATTATAATTTATTATTGTTTGTTTAATTTAATTTTTTTTATAATGTTAATAAACAAATCTTTAAGCGAAAATGTGCCAAGAAATATATGAAAACTAAATTTTTTTATAGATAACTAATAGAAATCAAAGGGTTAAAACGGAAATCAATAAAAAATTGAATTAAAAATAAAATCAAACCATTTACACATACTGTATATACTATACTACAATACTATATATACCTACTAAGTACATACATACATGCTTAATTATGGGACACTGTATGCTTAGGACTTAGTGTTGTTGACTTTATACAAAGTTAAGAAACCAAATGAGCAGAAAGTTGAAATATAAAAAAATTAAAATTTAATTATTGTACAATTCAAATCCATAATTATCAATAATTATGCAGAATTAAATATATATTTATGTATATAAATAATTGCCAACAGCCGCTGGATAAAAAAACAAACACAGCGAAAATACAGAAATATTTATTGAACGTTAAAAACCAGAAACAAATTCTAAAATCATAAATTTCAAATAAGCTAAAGTTAATAATAATTAAAATAAATAATAATAAAAAAATTAATCAAAGTGAAACTCGAGTAATGTTTGCAATTCTTGTGAGCCCCTGGAATTGCAATCAATTATGTATGTTAATTGTACTACGTAAAATAATAAATTTAACTTTAAACTAAAGCTGAAGATAATTTATTAATGATCTTGACTGGTTTTCAATCCATAAAATAAACAATACAAAAACAAAAGCACAATGAAAAAAAAAAAAAAACGAAAATAGAAGAAAATTAAACTTTGATAAATTTGAGCACAGAAATAAAAATAAATCATGCTACGAGTATATACAATAAATGAAACGAATAAGGCGCAAGGATCCAACTAAGGACATTTTGTTAGGCCTATAAAATTTGCCACCATCCTCAGACACTTATTCCCCCCCCCCCCCCCTCCGCCATCCAAATCCCCTTCCCAAAACACCCATTACGTATATACATAAGTACAGTACATATTTGTGTGTGTGTATATTGAATAAAATTGTTTGTTGTTTTCTTTTTTTTTCCTTTTCGTTTACTTTTTGTATTTGTTGTATAAAAACAACAAAAAGAGAAACTAATAAAAACCAAAAAAAAAAATAAAAATAAAAATAAAATAAAATAAAAATATATGTATGGTAAAATAAAAATAAAAGAGAACAAAAGTAATAATAATAAATTTTATGTGAGTTAAATATACAAAAATAAAGAACAGAAAAGTGAATTCTGCTGCATTGGTTGAATCTTCTTTCTTTCTTTTTTTTTTATTACTTATTTCTCTTTCAGCTGCGCACAGTGGGACCAAAGTGCACTAAAAAAAAATAATATTAATACATATACAAAGAACGACTAAGACTTGGAGATGGAGAGGAAAATAAACGAATCACTAAAAAATATAAATTGTGTGTTAATTTTTTGTTATTATATCAAGAGTGTTACACAGTATCTGCTAGTCGAGCATTGAATTTGTTTGGCTTGCAAACAATTTTGCAGTTTATTGAGCCCACTGTTTATGGGCAATATCATAAAAAAAACCCAACAAAAAAAAAAAAAATAGCTGATTCCTGTTGTTTGTCTTTCGGCAATGGTCTAGGTAAACAGACTATTGTATGCGGAAACGATTGGGATGCCAGAGCCGCAGCAGTAGCCACTGCCAGAGCCGGAGCTGGAGTTGGAGTTGGAGCCGGAGTCAGAGCCAGAGCCAGAGCCAGAGTACAGAGCACAGAATGGAGCCACATGCTCGTGTCGCCTCCGTTTAATCTGTGCAAATGCAAAAGCGAAAAAAAGGAGCCAAAATAATTCGCATCGCAATAAACTTGTGCAAATGATTGTGTGAGTGTGAGTGTGAATGCGAGTGTGAATGTGAGTGGTGAGTAGTGAGTGTTGAGTGTCCAGTCAAGGGACACGGTCAGAGATGTGCGTGTGTTTGTTGAGTACAATGAGGTCAGTGTGCGAGTTCAAAAGTTCAGTCAGTTCTGGGTTTAACAGCCTCAAATCGGTCTCTGGTCGCCATGGTCCACTTGCACATACATACATATATACACTAGTAGATATAGCATATGCCATATACCATATACATATAGTATATGTACATATATGCTTGGTTTGGCATTATCTGCTTCACCTCTGACCCGCTCCAATTGCTTGAGGTCAGCTGAGGCCGTTTTGCGCCTTCGAATGACCCAGTAAAATGATTAAGTACCATTATTTAGCAGATGTTAAGATTGTGATTCTTTGCTTCGTATTTTTTGTAAATATTTCTCTCTTTTATTTATTTTTATTTTGTTTTTTATTTTTTTATTTTTTATTTCTTCTTTTCAGCTTAAATAATATATAGTATTCTTTGGTCTAGTTGTATTTTCTTATTTCTATTTTTACAGGGTGTTTAGCAAATTTTAAAGCTATAATTCATTTTTTTATTTAAAAATCAAATTAACATTAAAAGTTTGTCCTTAACTGGGATACCCTAACAACTAGTCTTTAAACTTTAATCTGATTTTTAACATGTTATTAATCCCATAAAATTAATTTTATTTCTATTTAATTCTTAATTTTATTTCAAAATTTATTCTGAATACATTTTATATTTAGTAATATTTGAATATAAATCCCATAAAAAAATGATATTATCCATAAAAGCAAAAGCTAACAAAAAAATTAAAATAAAAAAAATAAACTTTGCCGGGATATTTTTTTTACTATATTTTTTATATTCACTTTTTTATCACCCTGTATTTTAGTTATTCTGGCACAATCGTAAAATTACAAGCATTTCATTGGATACAGTTGGTGAAGGGGGGGGATGAAAAGAAGATGTGTCCTAAACATGTGTATGTATGTGTATGCTTATGTACTTGTATATATGTACATACATATACTGATACATATAAGTACGAGTATATAAAAATAAACAACAACAAATCGAATAACTTTTGTGGCCTGTCATTACGTAAGTCGTTTAACATGCGACGAAACTTTTCATGTTGTCCATTTGACAGCTCGACATTTGAACAAATCGAAGCGAATAACAAATTGTCCCTAACTTGAGACAAGACAACAACAAAAAATTTATAAATAAATAAATAAAATAACTTGATATTGCCCATCCGTTTGTCTTCAACATCTTATTAAACTGTTTATTCAGCTGAAATTGTAACGAAAGAAGCAGAAATATTAATGATAAAATTAAATTTTTACTGATAAATTTTTCTAACATTAACTAATTATTTTTTGTTTTAATTATAAACAATTCATTGCAACAAATTCAATTATTTTCAATTCGACTCAATACAGAAGTAAATACATACATAAATAAATATTCCTTTTTTTAATGTAAATTTTAAAATAAATTCAATTCAATTCTTTTATTTAGGAATAATTTAAGTTGATTTAAAATTAAATTCAGTTAACAGTTGTTGCACATTAAAAGACAAAAAAAAAAAATAAACAAAAAAGGCAAAATCATCTAAACAGTATTTTAATGATGTTGCCAAGATATGCTTTATTTTGATTTTGGCCATTTCTAAAATATAACATTTTCTAAAGAAAGTAAAAAAATAAAATATATTTTTGAGTTAAAAGCAAACCCTTTGCTCTTGTTTTCAACAATGCCAAGTGACTTGACTGAATTTTGCTTAGATTTTCGTATCAGATTTTACAGGTTAAATTAACCCGTTGCGGTTATTAACCCTTTTTTTTTGTTTTTTTTTTGTTGTTGTTGTTGTTGTGACATTATCAGGCTTAGCACATTTGGCCAACTTAGTAGACGACAATATATGGGTGTGGCCATCGACAGCAAAATAATACGAAAATTGTCATAATACGGCTGTATATGGACTTTTACTGTATTACTTTTGCTGCTGCTGCAAATGCTACTGCAAATGCCACTGTTGCTGCTACTATTTACTGTTACTTTTTACTGAGGTTTGTTTACTGCTCATAACAACTTAATGCTGACTGGTCGCTTCTAATACCCTGTACTTAACGCAATCAAATTGAGAATTATTTAATACAGCGATTGCAACAAATATATATTTAAATTTATTAATATAAATTTAAGATACAAGAATAATTTAATCAAATGAACTAAAATAGTCAATTTATTAAAATTAAATTAATTAAATTAAATTTAAATTTAAGATACAATTAAATCAAATGAACTTAAATATTAATTTAATGTCATCCCAGCACATTAAAAATATTTTTAATTGGGCTTTTTAGTTTTATGGCATTTATATAATATTTGAATGTAAAGGGTATTTGTCAGTCGGTGACAGCACCGAAATGCATTCCTACATGTTGCCGGCTTTGGCTGTGCCTGTGTCTGTGTGTGTGTGTGTCTTCATGAGTCTTCATGAGTCTTCATTGTCGGCTCATTGGCATAATGTGCGTTAAATCGTAAATTGCGAATGTTATTGCTTGCGCAGCTCCAGACCTTACACACACACACACACACACACACAAATAAATATATGGTATATATATATACAATAGAATGTATGCATGTAATGCGTTTCAATTTTATTTTTTATTTTTTATTATTTTTATTTTTATTTTTACATTTATTTTTAAACATGGGGCATGGTGGGTGTACGTGCGCTTGCCACAAATGACACACATAAACAACTTTCAATCATATGAAATGCGCTTTCAATTGCGATTACGTTGCGTTGCGTTGCGTTGCGTTGCGTTGCGTTGCGTCGCGTTGCGTCTGGACAGTGGAATGGGACGTGCGTCCGAGTATGTTTATGGCGATCACGTATACGCAGTGTGGCCGGGTGGGGAAGGTGGGCTAGTGACTTTTTGACTCTTTTCAATTGCCTTTCATAATCATTTGTTTTTCTGTCTTTTTTTGTTGTTGTTGTTATTGTGTTTTTGGCCAAAACACAATATTTCACAATCAAATCAAGCTACATAATTGCAATGCAATTTGGCCAATGCATTCGCTCCTTATCTGTTTAGCCTTAACCCGACTTTTTGTTATTCTTCTTATCATTTGTTTTCTGTTTTTTTTTGTTCCTCTCTTGTTGTTTTTGTATTTGTTTTTGTTTTTGTCTTTGGTTGTTAACGTTGTTAACGCAATTCCCAGCACAGAGATTGCGGCGTATTATATATTCCGGCAGACCCAGACCATGTTTACCGTATGCCGTACACGTACCCATAATCAACATTTAATGCCGGTCTTTATATTTAGTTTGCCCTGTGGTCACATTTTTTTCAATCTACTACTATCTTTCTCTTTTCTTACTTTTTTCATTTTTATTTCTTTATTCATATGTATCTTACGTTTTCTGTTGGTTTTTCGTTTTTTTTCTTTCTTTTTCTTTTCAATTTCTACATTTGTTTGTTTGTTTATTATGTAAGCAACAAGTTTTTATTTAAGTTTCATTGCGAGTGTATGCTTTGAATTCAAAAAGTATTTTCTTCCTTTTGTACAAGAATCGCAAAAAAAAAATTATTTAATAATTATATTTTTCATTTTTTATACAATATATTCGAATGTTTAAGAATTAATTTTCTATTTATTTTTGTTTAGTTCTCGTTATTACAAATTGCACATAAAAATATAAATAGTTGTTGAAACTTAAAATTGAAAACTCTTTTTGATATTGGCTTGTTAAATTTTAAATTTGGCGAGAGAAAAAATCAAAAAAAGATTTTTATTAAAATTAATTATTAATAATTATAATTAATTATAATAATTTAATAAGCTACCAATTCTATTATGAAAATATTTATTAATTTATACAATTTTATGAACGGAATCAACGAACAAAATGAGCTTTAGTTGAAATACAATTTGGCCAAAATATGGCTTCTATTTGAAATGTTGGTAACGTCTTTTAATTTTTGGTTTATTAAAGCCAGGTCTTTTGTTTTGTTTTTGTTGTCTCTTTCTTTCTTTCTTGCTATTTCACTCTTTTGTTTTGTTGTTGTTGAATTTCTTTTCTACTTTCTTTACTGCCTACACAAGGCAAAGCTCTTTCTTTTCCTCTTGCACTGGGTCCTCCTCCTGCTCTTCGTCTTCCTCCTCCGTCTACATACACACACTGTTGCCGCGTGTGCACAGCGTTATTTCACGCAATTCGAGCTGAGTTTGGGGGCACGGGAACCCGTAATGCTGCTCGAATTGCCAATAAATAAATTTTCCATTTACCATCAGCTGTTACCCTCGCTGCATGCCAACTAAATGGTCGAAACAGAAACAGAAGCAGAAACTGAAACTGAAACAGAAATTAAAGCCATGGCTAAATGTGTGCGTACAACAATGCGTATACATTACGTTACGTTATGTTACGTTATATTACGTATACGCATAGCCATAGCCAGAGACTAGCCACTATAAAGCAGTTCAACAAGAGCCGGGCAACGCACAGTCGCAATTTTGGTGCAACTGCAGCCGCGTCGTTATCACTGCTGATTACCGGAAGATTGTTGGCGTTGGATTTCAATATTTAATATTAATTAAGGACAACCCATCAGCCATCAGCCATCAGCCATTAACCATCAGACTTGAGACTTGAGTCTTCCAACTTTGGACTTGGTCATCAGCCAGCGGTACGCGCCGTGTGGCAACTGAATTAATTACAATTTGCATTTGCTGCAGTCGCTCATAAATCATCGCAGCGAGCGTAACGTGCTGCAGATATGTTTGCCTTTGGTTGCTCTGGATGGTGCAGCTGCTCTGCTGCGCTGTTGGGCCTGTGCCTGCTGTTCGTTAGCCTGCAGGACGTGTGCCACGCCCAATTATCCTTTCACACAGACGCCAATACGAACTCGTTTACATTGAAGGCGCCAGGTCTGCAGCAGACCTTCACGCGCTACTATGGTGCGGCCAAGCAGCGGGCACAGGCGCAGGACCTGACCCAAGGGGAGGTGCAGCAACAACAACTGCAACAACAACAACTGCAGCAACAACAACTGCAGCAACAACAACAACAATTACTGCAACAGCAACAACTGGTAAGTCAAGTTTTATTGATTAATTTCGATTAAGCAAAAGTGCGTGTGGCATCCAAATCGCGACGACGACGACGTCCAGCCGATGGACGCACTGAATCGCCAAAGCCCAGCTCCATCTTGTTGCTCATCTTTTGGCCAAGAAATTCGTAGCTCTGCTCGTTGCGTGCTGCGGCACCAGTTTCGATCACCTCCTTGACCTGTGCGGCAGCCAGAAGCATGCCTGTGCCCAAGTCCTGCAAAAACAAATAATTTCAGACATATACTACATACATACATATGATATATACGAGTATATAAATTTATATTGTATATATCCAGCACATCCCCTCTAGCATTTTGTCCAATGACTGAGATATTTTCGCATTTCCTTTTTTATTTTTTTGTCTCACAGATTCGTGTGTTAATTATCAAAATGGATTTGATTCATCTCGATATTATAAAGTATTTTCATTTCCAAGTTGCATTTCCACTTATTAGATTTTATTAATTTTTTTTTTTTAAATCTTAATCTTTATTATTTAATTTTTCTGTTATTATTCCAATAATTAAATTTAATTAAACTAATCCTAAAGAAATTCAAAACAACTTATTGTATACTATTTACAAAAGTTTACAGACTCACTAGATAAATATTTAATTTTTGAAAATTACCAAAACTGCAATTTTTTTTTTTCTAATGATGAATGCGATTCAAAAAAGATTAAAATAACTATAATGTTTTTGAAATTTAAAACATTTTATAAAAATTAGTAAATTTATACATAGTTATATTTAATTATTTAAATTTATATATATATGTTAAATAGTTTTTGTTTTTTGTCCTGAAAAACTGGACTTACCTGCGGCCGGGCAGCAATGGAACCCACAAAGAGCAACAAAACGACACAAAGCGAATTCATTTTGTACTCCGCTCTGAATTCTGATTCGGTTTTTGGTTTGGATTTGGGTTTGGAACTGTTTTAGTTAGCACTTGCTGTGGCTTATTTAACAGTGACAGCGGCGGTTGCATGCCATTTGGCTAATTAGCAGCAGCAGCAGCAGCAGCAGCAGCATTGGCATTAGCATCAGGCAGCAGGAAAAATACGGGTTTAATTACGGCGTTTTGTGGCTATCGTGTTACACACATCCGGTGCTCGTTTCCGCATTAATCTCAGGCAAATTATCTCTTTTATCATCTGTTATTCATTGCCGCAATCTCAAGCTAACTATATTTCATCTACAACATTTAACAACGCTAAATTAATTAATCAGATCAGCTCATTCAATGCAAAAAACAAAACAAAAAATTAACAAAGTCAAACAAAAAAAAATTAACCACATAAAAATATATTTAAAACTAAAAAAAAAGAAAAAAAAACACAATAGATATTTTTAAATTTCTTCATTAATCATGTTTAAGTCTTTAGCTACTCGCCAATTATTTGTTCTTAACATTATCACTCTTTCTTTCTCTCTCTCTCCATGTCGCTTTCATCTTATTTCTTGCTTTCTTCTCTCTTTCTCTCATATTTTAAAGCATATTATAATAATATTATTAATAATATTTATCGTATAAATAAACTTGGATAATCGCTGGCTATTACAATAATTCTCTTTAAATAATCTTAATTTCTCTCTCTCTCTCTCTATCTCTCACTCTCTTTTTCTCTTTGTGGTTTTCTCTTCCTCTTTATCCTTTTAAATTTTTCGCTTTCTCTCTCTCTTTTAATCGCTTTCGCTTTTTGTATTTAACACTTATTTCAAATTAATTTTAATTATTACATAATTCTCATTATTTCTTGGATAACCGTCTCCTTGTCGCTCTCTCCTCTCCTCTCCTCGTTTCGCTCTCTTCGCTTCTTTTCTCTCTTTATTTTCAAATACTTCTATTAAATTATCTTGCCATATTGCTCTGCATTTAATAATCCCGCCTTGGCTGTCTTTGAGATTTGCATTTTCCTGTCAAAGAAACTTTTTAATATTTACTTTTTTACGTCTTTCTTATTTATTTATTTTTATGTTTGTTTTCTTTGTTTGTTTGTTTGTCTTGTTGCTTTTGCTTTCGCAATATTTCAGTGTTGCTAACAACATTTATTTCATTTCTGCAAATTCTTGTTAATTTTTAAAGTCATTTTCATTCTGGTTTTTTGTTCGGTCTTTGTTTACGATTCATAAAAATTGCAAACATTTTGTGAATATTATTTATGTTTATTTCTTCGCAAGCTCAATTCAGTTGAAAGAATTCTTTTTATACACTTTCTTTTTAAATTTCCTGAGAAGGCATAATTTACAAATAAATTGATAATGGTATATATATCTATATCCTTGATTAGATTTTTATTTTCAACTGTTTCATATGTAATTGAATTTTTAAAAATGCTAAAAAACTATTTCCTTATATAGACTTAACTTTTTTTCTCTCCCTCTCTTCACCTCCTCTCTCTCTCTGTCTCTCTCTCTGGTTTTAATAAAAATGCTACATCTGCAAGTTATACACATTCTCTCTTTAATTGCACTTTAGGAAAAGGATTTTCATCTAAAGACTTAATGATTACAAGTTAATTGCCTCGTGCGGCGCTCTCAGCATTGTCATTGATGCCATCGGCAAAGACATTTCGCAGGTCATCCACGTAGCTGCGGACGGAGTCCACAAAGGACTCCCAAGCGGATCTGATGTTATGTCCTAGTTCTTGGGCAGCTGCTGTGATGCGCTGGTCGAGTCTTGGCTCGTCCGGGTAAATCAAATGCGGCCGCACCCGGTCATCCTCATTGGAATAGTCCAATTCCAGATCCTCCTGGCAGCTGGCCAGAGTGGCAAGTATTCCCACTCCCACCAAAGCCGAAAAGAGAACATTCAATTGCCAAGTTAAAGTCATTTCTCGAACTGATGAGCCAGTAACACGGCTTCAATGTTTTTGTATGCAACAAATACACGCAAAATGACGTGCAGGTGTCACCGGAAGTGGTAAACACATGTTGCAGCGAACCGGAAATGGCTCCATGAGCAACACAAAAGATACAAATCGTTTCACTTTCCGTTCATCTCATTTTCTGATCAGTCAATCAAAAGTTACACGCAAATATTCTTGGATTTTCACATTTTATAAACATTTTATTCGAGTGGAGAAAAAAAAAATATAATTTATTTTTAATGTTCAACAATTATTTAGAAAATTAATTATATATTAAGCTTTTTTTTTTTTTTTAATTTAATTGTCGACCATCGCAAGCGGCCTTTGAGCTGTTGCACTTTGGATCTTGTGGCGCATCTGCTGCACCACATCAACCACATTGTCCAGCAATGAGAACCACATGCCCTTCATGCGATCACCCAGACTGGGGGACATCTGTTCCTGGATCTGGCGACGTCGCCGGTGGCTCTCAACGAGTTTCTTCTTCCTTTTTTTGTTGGGTTTGGCAACACGTGATCTGGCAGCATTGTTGGCAGCTGCCTTACGGCGACGAGCACGATTGCGTCTCGCCTCAATCTCTTCAATTGGCTCTGTGGTTGCGGCGCCATTGCCACCGCCACCACCGCCACCACCACCGTTGGTCATCACATATTTCCAGCAGGGCGCACGCTTGCTGCGACGCAGCTGAGTGCTGCGCCTACGCCGTCGCCTCTCGTCCGATTCGGATGAATCGAAGTCCTCATTTCGGGATAGGCGCATCGCATCGCCATAACCAACATCTGTCTTGGAGCGCACAGCCATCAGAGGCGTGTCAAAGTTCAGCTGCTGCGTGGCCTTTGTGCCCTGCCTGAGAGTGTCCATCATTTGGCCACCCACATTGAGTGCGCCAACTGCCAATTGCTCCAGAGGATTCTGTGCCCGGGGCCACGTCCAGGCATTGGCCACGATCGCCCCCAGCAGCAGCACCTGCAAATTAAACTGCATCTTGCAACTGTTTCAGTTCCGTATTATTGCCATCCATTTTATGTTCGATTTTCCCATTCCAACGGGTTGCGTGCACTGCGCAATCTGTGCAACGTGGCGTATGATCTATTTTTTGCTCTAGACTTGTTGTATACCCTGTACGTTGTGAACCACATTAATTAATGCCTAATTTCCTCTATATTGTATTATACAAGACAATATAAATATTTTAATTTTTAATTTCTATATTTCATTACATTTTGAATTTCTCTTTTTTTTTTTGTGCAGATTGATTTTCGATTAGATTTAACTCGAAATGTAATTGAGCAAAAAATTGCAGGGTATCTCATCGCACATAACTCTCACCCACTCATGTAGGTTGTGCTCGTCACGTGGCAGGCTCTGCAAGTCATTTCCGGGTTGACTGACGGACGGACAGACAATAATAACAACAATAACGAATCGAGAGTGCTTTGTTCCTCTCGTTCAGGCGTCATATCAGATTCGATTTTGAAGTTGACATTTCAATTCATTTTATATTTTGTACTTGAATCACACATGAAAACAGAGCTAAATTATATTAGTGCTAAATTGTAATTATTTTTGGGTTAAAAAATTCATAGAGAGAGGCAAAAAAAAGAAAGAAAGAAACAAACAAACAACAATAACAATAACAATTAAGAAATAAATAAATTAGAGGGAAAAAGCGATACCAAATAGAATCGAGCAAGATGAGAGCTACCAAATTACGTAAAAATGCTGCTAAATTGGTAAGAGCGATAATGAGTGACTGATTAACCGATTGATTGATTGATTGATTGACTGATTAATTGATGGTAGTGGTAATGCAATAAACTAAAAGTAAATGCTTTCTTTTGTATGGCTTACAGCAAAATCCATCGCAAATCTCTGGTTTCACACAATATTCGCCTGGCTTTTTGCAGCAAACTGTTGCAAGTTCAGGCAAATCAAAGCATGTGCCGGCTTTGACCAGAACGCAACAGTTGCAGCAACAGCAGCAGCAGCAGCAGCGGCAACAACAACAGTTGCAGTTGCAGCAACAACAGTACTTGGCCCAGCAGCAGCAGCAGCAGCAACAACAACAACAGCAACAGCAACAGTTGCTCGCAACGGCAGCAGCTGGAAATTTGCCAAGCTACGCAGATCAAATGCATTCGGCGTTTGCGGAATACCAGCGCCAGCGATTGGAATTTGAGCAGCAGCAGCAGCAGCTACTGCATAATCTGTATACCAGCTATCCGGATGTGTCAGGTGGGCAACAGCACACGCAGCAGGTGTTGCAGCCGCAGCAATTGTCCGATGAGAATCGGTTTGTTGAACGCCAAACGGCAAATCTCTTTGGGATCGGCAGCGGCAGCGGCAGCGGCAGCGGCAGCAGCAGCCATCGATTGCAGTCGCAACAACGCCAAGCTGTGCCGCAGCAGCTGCAGCCGCAGTCGCAACAAAATTTCTACTCGACGCAGCACCACTTGGGTTTCATGCAGCAACAGCAGCAGGACGTGCTGCGCGATCAGCAGCAGAATATTGCACAACAATTTGCCCACGGCCAATTGGCGCCCAGCACAACCGAAAGCTACGGCATGGCCATACCAGAGTCATCCGTCATTGAGTCTCCATCGTACCAGCCCTCGTCAGCTGTCTCCCATGTAAGATACAGCAGCGGCAATCTCAATTATAGTTTCTAAGGCCGCAATTACGCTTGCAACAGCTGAGGCAGGCTGCCTGTCTGTCTGTCTGACTGTCTGTCTGTCTTCTTGCAGCTTGTGTATGTGTCATTGCTTCGCCAAAATCGATCGACACATATCGGATAAAACGAATACACCCACATACTTATGTATATATATACATTTTTTTTTTCGCATCTACTTTTAATATACTCTGTTTTTTTTTTTTTGCAACCAAATTGTCATAAATAGATATATATATAATATATATATCATTTTTTTTTTTGCTTAGAAATTGAAAATAAATTGTTAGTGAATAAAACGAAAAATAAAATTACCAAAATGTGTTTTGTTTTTTAAATATGGTAAATACGATAAATCTTATATAAACTTACATACACATATAAACTAAATTAATAAAAAACAATATTCGCGATTAATTTTAATTTTCTTAATTTGTTAAATTATTTCAATTTCTTTTTTTATTTTAAAATAATGATAAAAATAAAATGGTTTGAAATATTCAACAATTGCTTAATATTACTATAATAAATAAATATTAATATAATAAATTTTGATAATTAAGTAATTAATAATTTAATTTTATTATTATGCAGATGTATATTTTATCAATTAAATTAAGCATTGCAAAAATATTATTTATTATAAGCTTATACAATTTATTAGAATTTAAATTTAGTTTGTGATTTGTCTGAGATAATTCTTTTTTAATTACCTTTCGAGTTTTTTTTTATTAATACTTAAAATTTATGTTAACTGATATTAAAAATTTTTTTCAATGACTACAAAAATGCAACGACATTGGAGAAAATTAATTAATTTCCGAAATAACTGGTCCATTCGCAGTAAATTTTCAATTAAGCTAATTACGATTGAAGCCACACAAATCGAAAAGAAACTGTTTTTTTTTTAGACAATTTTGGGTGTGTGTGTGTGTGTGTGTGTGTGTGTAGATTAATTGGATATATGAAGACTTTCTAAGAGAGAGACTTTTAATTGCAATTGACAAAAAGAAAAGGCTTGAATAAATTCATTTTCCGGACCAAATCTCTTTTCCTCTTTTGTGTGTGGGCTTTCCTTGCATATACTCGTGCGTCCCCGTGCCTTTGCCGAAAATTGAAATGCAAATAAAGCCACCCCAAGGACATTTTATCGTAAAACTATGCAGACCGCCCCAGACTCCTGTTTGCGTGCTGGTGGGCGCTGTGGCGAAGGGGCGTGGTCGGGTCTGGCTAAAGCATTCTTTCGCAATGCAAAACAATTTTGGCTTTTGTTACTTTCTTTTGTCCTGTCAGCTGAGAGGAAATAAACAGGAAGCGGCTGGACATAGATACACACACTCTCACACATAAACACACACAAACACATGCACACACAAACACACACGCACACACATACACCTTAACAAGTTTACTAAGAGAGTGTGGAAAAGCTTTATGGTGCGCTCTTTTCAATGGAATTGATTTTTGCTACCAGCTTGTCGCCATTGAAATTTCCTTCTATGATATATCATGCAAATAGTATCTAAGGATGTCGAACATTTATTGTTGATAAATGTCCTGCTCCTTTCGCCCACAGCATTCGCTTTTGTCTCTGACATTCCAATGAATTTCCTATGATGTTACAAAATTTCTTGTTAGTATTTCTTAAACATTTTTCCATATTCAAAATGAATGCCATGAAACTCAAAGATTTCATTCAAGTCCAATACAATTTCATTACAATAAAAATCAGTTTAAGTTTAAAAAAAAAAAACATTATATTTTCCCTTAAATAACAGTTTATTTAAAACAAAAAAGAAACAAAAACAAAACAAATGCAAGTGTTTCGTTTCAGTTTTGAAAATGTGCCAAGACAATAAATTACAAGCATTTTATTTGTTAAACAAAGTGTATTTTAATTAAGCTTATTAAATTTAAGTTATACTTTTGTTTTATTTTTGCATTTTGCTCAAAATACTCGTAAGCATAAAAAAAATTTCCCAAAACTTTTCAGTTATACAACATTATTTCAATGATGTCCTTAAGCAATTCGCTTTCAAAATTATTTCACATTTTGCCGCGCGCAGCCCCCCTTTTGTGCTTATTGTGAAAATTCTGGCTTGTCCTTGCTATGTACATATACCCCCCCCCACCCCTTCCCCCTCGCCGTCGTCAACAAACCCCATACAACATCAATCCCCATTTGAGTACCAACAAGCATGGGCATCCTTGTACCGCATCCAGCTGCACAGGACTCGCGTTTTGTAATGCAATTGTCGTGTTTTGGCTTTGAGTTTTCTTTGCGCTTTTCTCTTCTCAATGGCTTTGGCTGTTCGCTGTTCGCTGTCCTTGGCAGCAGGTGTCCTTTTCCAAGTTATTTTCTACATCGCATAAACGTATATACATATATATACATATAAATGTATATACATATGTATCTATGAGCATAAGTATTAGTATTAGTATTTGCATTTGAGCCCAGCATCCAAATGAAAATGCTAACAGTTTTTTGGCCAGACAACTGTTGCTTTGCCTTGGTTTTCCCTTGTTTTTCTTCGCTTTTCCTTGCCATTTCGTTGCCTTTTCCTTGCTTTGCCTTGTCACTGGCTTTCAGTTTTGGCCAAATGAACTAAGCTGCGGCTCAAATCACGCACACACACCGCACGGCTGACTGTAACGGGTAGCTTATGCGACCAGCCAAGGGGTGTGTGTACTATGCTATATATATGGGTGAGAGGTGGGTGGAGAGTGGGGGGAGGGGGCGGTGAAAAAGACGAAAAGACAACAAACAAAAATGGTTTCATGCTGCCACACTGTTTGTTACCCACTGCCTGGGCATAACTTTGCATCTTAATTGATATCCAGCTGCTTGGAAAAGCTCTAGCTGTGCTTTGTTGCCTCCACAGGATTTTCGTATCAGTGCACACACACACACACATACGCACACGCACACAGAAAAATACATACAGCAAACATAAAGTTATTTGCCTAAATAATAACAAGAATTAAATTAAATTATTATAATAAGTAAATAAATTATGAAGCTGCAACAACAAATCAACTTTTAGGTAAACATAATTATTTGTAATCCCAACTCGTCGGCTAATTTATTGTAATTTAATGCAATTAAATATTGTTTAATTGTTTTACTTGTTTTCAAACAATTATTGTAATACTTATTAATATTGCAAACATTAAATAAAAGATTAATAAATTGTCTAATTGAACGAGAGAGAGAACGAGAGGGATCGAGTTTCGCCTATCGAGCGTCTACTGTACGTGAGTATACTGTGTTGTATGTGTGTGTGTGTGGGTGTGTGAGTGCTACCCAAAAAAAAAAAAAAAAAAAGAATAAGCTAAGCAAACAATCGCATAACCACAATATGTTGCGGTTGCTTCCCCATGTTAACGACGCGTTTTCCTAACAAAAACAAAACCAACAAAATAAAATTTGCCGCTTTCGGATAAGCTCAGACAATTATTATACGTTTGCATACATACGGCCACATATGTGTGTATGTGTATGTGTGTGTGTGTGTCTGTGTGTTTGTGTGTGTGTGTCTGTGTGTTTGTGTATGATACACACACTCAGATGCTCGTGCACTTTCATGCGAATAGAATAGAAAATTTTGAGGTTTTTCATTTACTTTTGTTATTTTTTCTCATTTTTTTTCATTTTTTGTTTTGATTTCGATTTTGTTTTTTTTTTTTTTTTGCCTTTGTTTGTTTTGAGCTGCTTCTTTCTACTCGATTGCCTCAAAGACGCCCGAAGCCATCGGCCAATGCAATTTTCCATTCAGTTTATACAATGTATGTGTATGTGTGTGTGTGTATGTGTGTGTGTTTGAGTGTATGTGGGTGTGCTTATGCTGCAATCATGCAGCAATCATATTCAAAACTCTCTCTTAACGAATAAGACGATTGTTAAATATTCTAAAATTTATGGGAATTTGCGTTCTCTCTGTCAGCAGAAAATTTTGAATTTTGAATTTTGGAATTTCGAATTTCAATTTCAGTTTCAGCTTATTCGTTGCCATTTTGGTCAAATCCAAGGCAAACCAATTAATGAACTGCCAATAAATGAGATTTGAGTCAATGAATGTTCATAATTGTCTCAGATACTCAATTTAATCTCAGTTTAATTTCTATTTCAATTTTGCAGTAGAATACATTCTACAATTTCAACTTATACTAAAACTATGCAATTATTCTAATTGTTTTATTTATTAAACAATTCATATACAATACTATTGTACATATATTAAAAATACTTTTTTTTGTTTTTATATATAAAAACGTCTCATTTTTAGTTTTGTTTTTTCCCCCTAATTAATTAATATTTGTGCCAAATTATTTTATTTTTGCAATAATAAATTATTGTAAATAATTTTTTATATAAATAATAAAAATGCACGATAATTAAATCATTTCTTTGATATTTTGATTCCTTTTCTTAAAATTAATTTTACAAATTTGTTCAACCCGTTCACTTTGTCAAACTTTTATATTGATAAAATGACATGAACTATTTTTAGCCGTTTTTAAACGTTTTACCAACATTTTCGAATTTCAATGAAAATGCTGCAATGAGGCTGTCTATAAAGAAAAACTTTTACAATATGCAAATTCAAGAAAATATTTTACACTGTGCATCGTGGTTGTGATTTGCTTTATTTTGGCAAACGCAGTGGCATTTCCATGGTGTTTATCGCGTTTGTTTTTATGGCTAAATTCGGAAAATTGATCCAAAAATATGTCACAAGTTCTATTTCTGTAGAGTAGTTCATTGTGTGTGAAAGAGAGAGAGAGAGAACGATAGAGTAAGATAAAGAGCGACAGAGTGGGGGGGGGGGGGAAGAAAAAGAGATGAAACATTTGGTTGTTGGCCTAAAAATGGATTTTGGGCATTTGAACTTTAATACTTTCGCTTGGCTTTCGCTTGGCATTTGGCACATTAGGGCCAGGCCATAGATGAATGGGCTGTGCAGTGTATTTACATACATCACACATACGCACACATATACATATATACATATATATTTATATGTATATATATATATATATATGTGCACATATGCCGTACACTAAATATATCCAAATGAAATATGTGTCTATGTGGCGCGTGTATGATAAATTCCACGCAATGCGCCATAAAGTATGCAACTGGAGCATGGCATATACATAAATCGTAGCATAGTTTTTGGCGCCAGCACCATATATCACTTGTAACTGCAGTTCGGGGACTAAATATTGAAAGCGATTGGTAATACTATTTTGGAATTGCTACTATATCAAATTTAAAACACAATAATAAAAAAAAAACTCTTATTTTTTATATATATCGTATATTTTTTTATATATATACAATTAAATGATTTTATTATTATTTTTTTTTTTCCAACATTTCACATGCATTTTCTGTACAAAATAACATTTAAATAGAACGTAAATTCAACCGCGATAAAAAAAAAAGTACACGTAAAGTTAGAAAATTAAAATATATTTATATTTGTTTAATCGAGAGAGAGACTTTCGTTTTGAACATGGAGCGCTTTGCCAAGGCCACAAAAAAAAAATAAAAATAAACATAATAATAATAATAATAATATTGAATGATTGAAGGAAAAACGATTGAAATCATAACGACAAACGAAATACAAATTTAAAAATTTGATTTGAATTTGGAATTTGCCTGATAATGGTTTTTTCTTTTTGTTTTTTTTTTAAGCTGTTAACTCCATGTCTTGTAGGGGAAATTTTTACATATTCTTCTTCTTTGTGGGCTATTTAACTGTTTAACTGGTGAACTGGTGAGCTGGTTGGCTGGAAGGCTGGTTGGCTGGTTGGCTGGTTGGCTGGTTTGCTGCTAGTGTATTATCCATAGGTCTAGTAACCATAATGGACGCCATGGCCAGAGACAGATGTATGCACTAGAGCGGGCGAAGCGACGGCGGCCCTGCAATTATAGTTAAATACGTATGTTAAAATGATGTGATGAGCACACCGGGAAGCATCCGATCGATCTCTATTTATAAGTTAACCCAGCGGATATTACTCACTTGAGGACGGGGGCAGCAGCCAGATGCGTGGCATAAGCGGGTGCTGCGTAGGCTGGGGCAGCATAAGCCGGGGCAGCATAAGCGTGGCCAGCGTAGGCTGGGGCTGCGTATGCCGCCGGTGCAGCCAGTCCAATGCCGTGTCCAATAATACCAGGTGCTAGCATTGGAATAAAGATGAAATGAAATCACATTAGCCAACCCACAATGGCCATATGCATAATGAGTGTTATATGTAGATGCCATCCCTTGATGCCCTCCATCCCACCGCCTTCCGTCCCACCATAGTTACGGACACGATACGGTTATGTACACTGAACAAATTTGTTATCATTTGTCAAAATGAATGCGAAGAGAATATTTCCCTCTGCCAAAGTAATATTTTACATATGGAAGACTGGCTTCTATGCAATGTTCGCTTAACGAATGTTTGTATAACAGCATTTGTCAGTATTTTTTTCTGCAAGTGTATGTATGTATGTATGTATAGTAGTTGTGTGCACGAGTCCGACAGGTAAACAATAACCTGACCTCAACACAATGAACAAAACGTGCAAACATCGATGCTGCTGGCTCATTGTGATAGGACGCCGATACATCCACTTCCTCAGACGTATCGTATCGGTCGTGTGGCAGCTTATTCGTATTCGAGCTGATTCCAGCTTACGGCTTAAATTCGAGCATATGGCATCTGACAAGTTGACATCAATCAAATGACATGGCAAGTTTGGCAACTTTGGATTGTGAACCGGACTGAACATAGAATCGGATATGTCATCCACAGTCTATCCCAAAAGGTTGTATTGGCAGCGCGGACAATGGCGGAGGGTTCGCATGCAATCAATGAGAAAATGAAGTTTGACAACGGCGCACTGATATAACAGTTATTCGCCACCGGGAAGAGTTTTTAACTGTTTTGACATTTGACAACAAAGCTGCGTAAAATATTACGCAAAAGTGCATCATTTTGGACCAACTCGCTTAAAGTTATGAATACATAGACAAAGAATCAACTGAAATTTGGCAACAACACAGTTGACAGTGTTCTTCGAGCACTTTCAAGCACCACTCAAAAGTATCTTTAAAGACATTTTGCCTGACTTGGCGAGCGTATATAATGTGATGGCAGCAGCCCGACGCTGCTAAGTTGTGAGCAGATATCCTGGATTGTCCTGTACATAAGACACAAGTATAAAGCAGACCACCTGCACTTCCAAGGACAAACCATGCCACTTGTCCAGAGGGAAGACGTAATGACGATTGGAGATGAACTCATTATGCGCATTATGCATTATTATCAAACAATATCAATTATTATTATTATTATAATTTCATCGTGAGTAGTAGTATGAATTCAATTGTCATTATCACATTATAATTTGCATAATCATAATCATTTTCAGTTTCATTCTCATTAAATTAACATTATAATTATCATCATCATCAGGAGTTCTAATCCATATCATGAATTTTATTATTATTATTATTAGTATTATTATTATTAACATTATAATACACATGATTATGATTATTGTCATAATTATCATAATTATCAAAATCATTATCATTGCAATTATTATTGTCATTATCATGATCATTGTTATCATCATTATCATTATCATTGTCCATATCATTATCATTATCATTATCATTATCATTATCATTATCATTATCATTATCATTATCATTATCATTATCATTATCA
>JBAMCR010000093.1:0-61218 GCA_037075045.1 Mulgravea parasiatica
ACAACTTGGGGAGTTGAGTGAAAAAAGGGGAAGGGTAAAGGGGAAAGAACGTGGGAGGGGCTTTTAAAAAACAAAAAAAAAAAAAAAAAAAAAAAAAAAAAAAAAAAACACGCCTACATAGATACGTATGTACATGTATGCATATGTATGTATGTATATGATTGAATAAATAACATTCTCAAGCTCATGCATGTATATACACATTTAAACTGTATGTGTAGGCATAGAAATGTACTTGTTACGTATACGTACGCGTATTTAGGCGGACAATAGATACATACATATACATACATATACATACATATACATATACATATATATATTTTATATATGTTTGTAGTCAAATATAAATTTAATTAAGCAGATTCTTGGGCCTTATTATTCAAAGTCACAAGGCTAGAGACAAATTCTCAATTATATACAATAGTTTTATTTTATAAATTACATATGTATACACTTACATACATATATACATACATACATACAGGTATACATATGTATGTATGATATGTGCATATACTTGTAATACGTTTTCATATGGAGATCCTTTTTTCTAAAAAAAAAAAACAACAAAATTGGTATTTTAAAGGAAACAGCTGACAAAAACTCGTCATATTTGATAAATATGCTATATATATATACTTATATAACATATATATAAAATTCCCATTTAACCATGTGATAATTAGCTGTACGAATACACTCGAAAAATGTATGAATGCAATATGAATGTTGATTGAAAATTCAAAATATTAATTTAAAACTAAAAAAAAAATTCACTTCATTCAACATTTTCCACTTTTAATAAATTAATTGCAGTTCGATATTTGACCCATTTCAGATATAGTATGTATGTTGTTTGTACATATGTGTATCTATATTTAATTCTAATTTATTTATTATTCATACATACATACATACATACACATGTATGCGAAATTTCTTCGTTTCACCTGCAGATGCTCAAATTCGCACGACAAATCAAAGTGTTAACTCGATCAGCTGTTGGCTCTTTAATTATTTAGACAAATTGATTTGGAATCTATCTACGGCTACTCGAGCATAGTGTTCGACTAGTAGATACCCTATAATTATTTTGTTTGAATTATTGTATATAATTAACATATAATAACTGCTGGATACCCTTTGCTATGATACAACACGCATATTTGTGCAATTTGCATGCATTTTTCGAAATTTACATAAATGTGATGAACTTTATGATACCCTATAATTAAGCCAAAATAAACAGTGAATCTTAATACTATTTGGAACTGTTTGTTGGCTGTTTGACAGTTGTAATCGGGAGATATTGGACCTTATAAAGCCTTGCCATGTTTGCGTTGTGACGCAAAACCGTCGCTGCTAAAGTCGACGGCGACTGCGACTGCGACTGCGACCGCGACTGAGGCAACGTCAACGGCGCCATAGCCAAATGACTAATAATCACGCGCTACCTCAGAGAGCGAGAGGAGAGAGAGAGAGAGAGATAGAGAGAGAAAACTCTGCTTTGTACTCGTACTTTTCGGCGAGTGCAAATGAAAATTGAAATTTTAAAATTTTAAAATTTAAAAAAAAAAAAATATGAAAGGCGCGGCCAAATCGTTTGGGCTTAGCTGACCGACCAGAGGAAGGGATGCATTATTATTGGCAAATATCCAAATAAAAATAATTTCGATTGTTTTCGAAATATTTCAGTTTTATTATGTGATGGCATTTAATAAAAAAATAAACTAAAAAAAACAAATACGAAAACTATAGCCATATGTAAAATACCTGAATACGACATAGACTTAGTATGTATATATATATATAATTTATTTATTTATTTAATTTTTTGAATAATTCCTCAACTACAAACATTATCCCATGATATTTATGATAATAGGGTGAATCAATTTCCATAATACCCATTAAAAACGTGTGGATTATCATAAACTCGCAATATTAAATTCAATTGACATATTTAATTATTAATATTATAATTATTATTATTATTATTATTATTATTATTATCTTTTATTTTCATTTAAATTTAAATATTTTGAATTTGCATTTAAGTGAGAATATTTTTTATACAATATACTAGTATTAAAAAAATTATTGTATATACATATAAAGTATACATATATGTATATATGTATGTATGCGGTTAAGCGGCTTCACATATATACCATATACAAAATATATAGTATATCTGATCCATTTGCGTCAGACCATCAAATGGACAGTGCCCGTGTCTCTTGCCCAGTTGTATCGTTATTGGATGCTGTCGAAATGTTTCGCTCCTTAATTGAAATGTATCGCTTGTCGTTTATTTTTATACCCTATACCCATTGGAAAATGTTTTCGAAATCGTATCAGAACTTTTGCCAATCTTGGTAACAAACTAACATAAGTCTCAAGACTATATAATGATAGTACAGAGAGAGTTTTATTTGTCGATGTGTCACCCAAACGAATTTCCCCAACATAAAAATTCAATTTTAAAAATTCAAAATAAATTTGATCAAACCGTATTAAATATAAAAAATAAAGTTTAACAATTCCAAAAATATTTTAATTCTTTTAAACTTACATTAATTATTGTAAAATACTCAAGTATTTGTTTTTTTTTTATTGTGAAAATAGTTAATTTAAATTATTCATTTGGGAAATAAATCAACAGACTTATGTATAAATCTTCTTCCAGGGTATTTATGGTTTGTCATCTTGATCATACCCGTTCATCGCTTTTATTACTGATATTTTCCTTTTTTGTGTTTTGCTTTTACACAATTAACGGCATGTGCATTTTCTTATATATATACATACTTATAGTACTGAAGCTCCACACAGCAGATGCAAATTCCGTACGGTAGGGGGCGTGCGAGTGCAAGGAACTGCGAGTATTTCAAAGTCAATGCCAAGTTTACAATTACCATACAATAGTATAAACAATACATATGTATGTACATACATATACATACATATGCACATGTATGCATGTTATTTATTCATATATTTTATATAAACATTGATATTTTATATACATACCATTGTTTATACATTTGATAAATTGGACTTAACTTTTCAGAAATTCGCAGTGATAAACTACATAAATAAATATATCTGTATCTATATTTGTATCTGTATCTGTATTTGTATCTGTATTTTTATCTTATCTTTTGATGGTGTTGTAAATCATTCAAAATGATTTTTATCCATGATATTTAAGAAATTATTTCGTTGATTACAATTTTGATTTGACATTTGACATGTGAATCCTTGAGATACGTTATCTGAATAAAAGTGTTTACATTATAAAACTATTATTCAATCACACTGATATTACAGGGTATTCTAATAACGATATAAAATATAATGTAAAACTAAATTGGGTATCTCACAAGTACATAACATATGAGTATGAGTATAAAGTCATGAGTATTATTATGTTCAAATAATTCATATTTTCAGAGAAACTAATTCATTTCGGAAATCAATCTCTGCCATAAAAAACTGAATATACTCATTTTTTAGTCGTAAAGTTTATTACTTTTTGCAGATTTATTGGGCGTTTCAATTACAGTTTCATTACAGTTCATATGACGCTTGTGGGCGAACGACCTTGACATTGACATCATCGCCCAAAAATGGGCGCAAATAAATATTCTTACATATATGTATGTATATATGTATGTGTGTGTGTATATTGACACACATACGTTGGCTTTTTCCATTGACCAAAATTAATGTATATATTGTACGTGTAAATAATGAATATTTAACTAAATTTATTCGCTTTGATTACTGGGTAACTCTGCGTCGAGCATTCTCAATTATAATATATTTGTACTTGTATTTGTACTTGTATTTGTACTTGTATTTGTGCTTGTATTTGTTGTTGTTGTTGTTGTTGTTGCTGTTTGCCAATTTAAGTCAATTGATTTTTATTTGACTCGTGACGCGCCAACTTCATAGCGACATTTAGGCCCCTTGTGCAGCCACCAATACCCCACCCCGCCCCCCACCCACTCGTTCCTCATCCCCACACCCCACACCCCACACCCTTGTTGATCATGACGCTAATGATTGACCGACCGACCGACAGAGCGAGCAAACGGGCAACCGAGCACATGATAATTACAAAGCGATAAATTCATTTGGCAGCAAGCAATTTATGAGCCAAAGATATTGTAAAATGATAAATTGATAAATTGATATATTGACGCTGTGAGTGCAAAATACTTGGAAATGGATAAGTGAATTTTACGTTAAATTAATTGGGGAAATTCCTCTCAAAGCTAAAGAATCGGCAAATCATCTGCCATATACGTAAATAGTTATATATATATCATCAATATATTATATACTATATGTATAGCTGATCTACGTCTGTTGTTATCAGAAAAAAAAATCTAAATAAAAATAGAATAAATTACATTATTCCAATTAAAATTAAATGTAAAATTAAAAATTAATAAATTTCGAAGAGCAAATGAATCAAATTTGTTTAAATTCAAGCTCATAGTACAATAATTCAGTGAAAAGCGGCAGTCAGTGGGACATTGAACCCATTTTTTGTAGATGACCCTGCATGACCTTTTAGCAGATACATAGATACACACACACACACACACACACACACACACCTCGCACCTCCGTATGAAGAGGAATGGGTAAATATTAGGGGCTCGTCGTTTCGATGCCTTTTTTTAACCACGAGTATGTGTATCGACTTACATACATACATACATGTATATACACATACACACACACATATATATAATAATTTTTCAAGCGTCCTTTGACAATAATGCTTTATTAAACAGCTAAAATGTTTATTTAAAAACAACCTTTATTTAAAAAGTTAAATCTAAATCTGGATACAGTCATCATATGTATGTACATACGTATGTATATGCTAAATTATCTAACATATATCTTGTAAATAGACAAGAGATTGATTGGGATTGGGGTTCAAGCGTATCTCAAACTTGATTTATTTATTTATTGTTTATTTTATTTTATTTTATTTATTTATTTATTTATTCTTTATTATTTATTATTTATTATTTATTATTTATTATTTATTTTATTTTATTTTATTTTATTAATTTATCAAAGTTTATTGTGAAAATAAGAATATAATATATATTTGAAGCTATCGGTAAAAACAGATATATAATTTATTTTACAATAATTATATTTATCAAAAAGTATCGCTAAATATTTAAAAATATGCAACTTAATATTTAATACAATTTTGAAAACTAAAAAAAACAAAAAGCAAATAAGAAAACTTAAATACATTAGTTTTCGATTCAGTTTGAATTGAATTTATTAAACTCCTGGATATATATATACACACAATAAACACATACATATGTATAACAGAATATGTGTATATTTATGGAAATAAAATGCCCAAAGGACGAAATGTGTTAGCCCGCAGCCTGGCCATTATTTTTTATGATATGCTCGCCCCCACAAAAAAAAACGGCATTAAAACGAGCTTTTCGCAATGCCGGCACCTTTTGCCGTGCTTAAATATATAAATATAATATATATATATATATATATTATATATACACAATAGATATAAAAAGGTATATATACATTATAGATGATATACAATAGATCTATATATAGTATAAGAGAGAGAGAGAGAGAGAGAGAGGGGAGCGTACGCAAAGGAACTTTTGTTATTCTGTAATAAAGTGCTTCGGTTGGCGCATGCGCTTGACTTTATGTCCTTGCCAGGACATCGTGCACGCATTGTCTTTCATTAAGGCTAAAACGAAACACACGTCACAGCCAGCCATTTGGCCACTTTCACTTGCATGCCACCCGGCACATACCAAAACCATAACACGGCCACGCGCCAGGACCTGGCCCAGGACCAGCACCATCGCCAGGACCCGGACCGGGACCCGGACCCGGCAACGGGCCGAGACCCGGACCCACCCCAAGCGTTGCTCAAGCGAACATCCGTAAAGTCAGGCACGATATGAGAGCAAAAGCCAACAGAGTCGAGTGCTGACTGTATCCTGGCGTGTATCCTTGCAAGCCCGGCTATATTTTGCACTGCTAAAATTGCTGAGCGCCGCTTCCTGCCCGCAAAGAGTATTTCATCTATGAATTCATTACCCTTATCCTTATCCCTAAAACTGGCACCGGCAGCAGCACAAGCCAAGGGTTGCTTCAAGGTCCTTTTGGCAAAAGAGAGAGAGAGAGAGACAGAGAAACGCCAAATTGGAACAATGGAACAAACCCTTGAATGAAAAACAAGCTAAGCAAAATCTTTGGCTTTACCCTCGAGCGTATTCAAATCAAGTTTAATTTATTCCCCAAAAATATGAGGGTAATATTTTAAAATAACTTCATAAAATTCAATTTTTATTTTCTTCTATTTTCTATTTTTTATTTTCAGTTGTCAGTTTTCAATTCTCACAAACTGCGTAGTAGAGAATTTTTAAATAAATGAAGTATATGGTATGTATATGGTATACTAAGTATTTTAGTTCTCTGACTAATTGACAACAACTTGTTTGTTTAACTATTTAACTAGATCAAAGATAATTTTAAGTAATTAAACAATTAAAATTAAACAATTAATTTATTGCTATTTATTGAGTTTGAGATGGGACGCCTAATGTTTTTAGAAATTAAATTAGAATAGTTAAATTTAATTGAATACTCTAAGGACAAAACAAAGTGTATAATACTCATAATAAGCATGAGTAAATATCAAGTGAATATCGCTTCATTCGTGCGTATTCACGGAAACCATAGAAATATTCATTTGTCTGTGGTTGGTTGTTGACTTGACATTGACCTTGGCTTGGCTTGGCTGCAGCATTGTCATTGCCACATGGATGTACATACAATATATGCAACATACACATAGTATATACACATGCACCCATTACACACACTCATACTCATATTCATACTCATAGTCAGACTTATAGTCATAGTCAAAAGTAAATTTGCCAGCCACTCCCACAAAACGAAAAGTACTCGAATTGAGCTCGACTTTTGACACTTTATCGTTATACAATACAATACTCACATACTCATACTCATATTCATTCGCATACCCATACCCATACCCATATTAATATTCATAATATTCAAATGTGGCTAATATTAGAAAAATAATCAAAAGCAAACCGCAAGCTAATCAAAAAACAGAAAACAAAAACAAAGAATAAAAAAGATACGCGACATATGTAAACATAAGTTGGAGATATTTACATTTACCCAAAAAATGTATTCGTACGTGTGCATATGTATGTGTATGAATGTATGTGGCGTACATACATATGTGTATGTATTTCTTGATATTCTTCAGGGTATCTTGTCTTGAAAATCTCAAGTAACAATAACCTGATTCTTCAGCTTTATCAGCTGATCAGAGATCATATCTATCTGTCTGTCTGGCTGTCCGTCTGTCTGTCTGTCTGCCTTTAAAAATGAAATTTGACTCAATTATGACCAAACTTGGTCCAAACCTAAATAAATTCATATAATAAATAATGAATTTGATAATAGTTTGTTTATTTTTAATCGAAATTTGGCGCACCGGCTAAAGCCGGCTACATATACCTATACATACATACATACATACATACATTGCACATACTTGTATGTATGTATGTATATGCAAATGGCCTTGAAATCCTTGCATTTGGATACTGCAACTTTTAACCGTTACGTAACAACATTTTGGCCGGGAATTATGGCCAAGTGTGCATAGTTTTCGGCGTTAAAGCCAAAGAAATGCATGGAATTTGGCGTCTGTACAGCATTGAAATGTGTATGTGTATGTGTGTGTATATGTTGGTGTATATACACGAGCATAGATTTTGTATGTATATATACATATATACTTATATATGTGTGTGTGCACATTTGCATGATTCTGCGCAATTCCATATCCATGTTGTCGCCTTCGACGCCGGCACTTTCACTAATTGCCAGACAACATAAAAAAAAGGGTAAAAAGAGACCAAAGACATACATACATACATATACAACATATACATACATATATATATATGTATGTACATATACATATACAGTAGTCAGCCGCGAATTGAAAATATTTATTAAAGTTGCAATGGAATATTTGAATATTTTGAAGCAGAATCTGATTTATTTTTTTTTTTGCTCTTGAGTCTATTTGTTAATATCTTGTTATTGCATATTTTATTGAACAATTAATTTATTATTAAATTTATTATTAAATAATTTCCATAATTTTGATAATTCTCGCATTGAAAATATAAAAAGCAACAGCATCTTGCAGATACTCAGATATAATGTGCAATAACTTTTAATTCATGAAATTGAATTGTTTTATACACACTTACACATACACATACTTATTGAGAACATAATACATACATATACACACTATATACATACATATATGGTATATGTATGTATATGAATGAATTTTGAAATTGTTGCACAGAATTTGAATTAATTAAAAAGACTGGAATTAAAATCTACGAATATCTACTGTACTTATGTCTAATATCATTGTTTATATCTATGCATGTATGTATGTATGTATGTGTATGTGTATGTGTATGTGTATGTAATGACCCTCGGTGAAAGAATGTTGGCTGTTGTTGCTGTTGTTGGTGTTGGTGTTGCGTGTGGCCCTGGCCAATTGCAATTTCATTAAGCTTGGTTTTTGTGACTGAAACAGCTGTTTAGCAGGCATACACATACACACACACACACATGCAAACACATACGCGTGTACAACATTTATGTAAATACGCAGCTATATGCACATAACGTATGTGTGTGTGTGTGTGTGTGTATGTACATACACTCGGGCACAATCGGTGAGAGCTTCAGTTTGCCCCGGCTAAATATTTACCCGTTATTTGCGACGCGTCGGCTAGCGCATGCGCCCAATTCGGATTCGGTTCGAGCCGAGCAGAGCAGAGCCTGCATGTGGGCGAGTAACAGTATTTCCTCTTTTCTTTTCTTTTCGTTTTTTGCATTTATTTTTTCGTATTTTTATTATTCATTTTTTATACCTTTGCCCAGGGAACAGATTTTAACATTATGTATACGCACTGTTAATGTTAAATAAAAAATAAAAAATAAAATATATGTGAAAAAAAAACACTTGTCAAAGCGGCGCTGCATATCAAAAGTGACTCTACGCTATCACTGTCACCGTGACCAGCACCAGCACGAAAAAAAAACAAGTCTCACTAATTTGCAAGCAAAGAACAGTAAAAAAAAATAAACAACAAATGAAACATTTGAGGAAAACAATTTGTAATAAATACATTTGTACACATACATGCATGTGTATGCATGTATGCATGTGTATGTACTGGTGGCTATTAAACACTGAGATATCCACTCACCATCGGCATATATATGATTTGTGTTGCTTGGTTGGACATGCTGATACATGACTTGTTGCAGTGCACAAATGTCGTCACTTTCATGTCACTTTAAACACTACAAGAGAATGAAAGCAGCCGCGTCCGACTCTCTGTATTTATACATACGACTGCGGATACGAGTGCGAGTACGACTACCAGTACGAGTACGAGTACTCATTTCTATGTATGTATGTATGTATATATGCCATCTACATAAACGCGCCGAGTACAAAATGTTGCTGCTTGTGCCTGTTACTGCTGTTGCTGTTGCTGTTGCTGTTGCTGCTGCTGCTGCTGCTGCTGTTGCTGTTGCTGTTGCTGTTGCTGTTGCTGTTGCTGTTGCTGTTGCAACTAGAAATATCGTTTACACCCTGCAACACAAATATGAAATACTTCGCACTTGCCAAAAGCTAACGAACTATTCATTATGTGCACATGAGCAGACCAAAATCTACATACATACATATGTACATACATTTGCACTTGTCACACGTAAATAGTTTTTTTTTGTACTTAGAATTTATAATAAATTACCTTTTTTATTATTATTTGTATTTATTTTCTTTTTAGTCATCTGCTTTAATTACACAATCAATCTTTGCACTTAGGCCCCGTCCACTTAGCGTATACTTAATATTCATATTCACATACCAAATACATACTTACAAACGTAGCTTCAAATAAATCATTAAAATAATAATAATAATAATTAATATGGGAATACGTATATTTAGTTTAATTTGAAATTAATTAATTTATTTTTTGAATTGAGAGAAATTTTTGTAATTTTAACATTAAACATAAAGCTTTAAAAATGTTTGTATAAATTATGAATATTTAAATATCGAATATATTTTGATAAAATACATACACTCTACTGTATGTAACTACATACATACATACATACATTTGGAAAAACACTCGAGTGAGTGTTTAATCTCAAATATTTGTTAACAACTTCACATTTAGTTCTATTAGTTTATTGTGTATTTAATTTATACTTGTGTAGTGGCTATTAAACAAATTGATCCCATTGCCAGCAACAAATTTACAACAAATGTTTTTTGTTGTCTAGTGTAAGTCAGCTCTCCCAGTTTCCAAGCTCTTCTACGAGTATTTCTCTGTATCTCGGCGAGCTTTTGACTTGCCCTTTAACTTGACAGACAATGCGAAAAACGCGCAAGGGAAATCAAATTGCGTAAGAGATGCGAAGAGAGCATTTCATTGTGACAATGGGGTTGTTATTATATTAAATATCCATATACATATACATATATATATATATACATACATACATTTATGGTATATGTAATATGTATATAATACGCTCTGATGCTTATGACGTATACGTTTCCATACGATACGATACTGTACAGTACACGGTATATGTATGTATGTAAGTATATATGTATGTTAGTGTGTATGTGCATATGTATGTATGTACATACCGGCAAAAGCTTTTAACAGAACTCATCCATAAAAATGCATCTCTTGCCCGAGCATCTTCAGTGTCCAAAGCGATTCACACTGCGAGTACTCGTAAATACAACTAAATAATACTATGCATGTGTACATACATACAGACATACATACATACATACATACATACATCAATTTTGCATTCTATTTCATTTAACTTTATTTTGATTTATCGTACGTTTTGCCTTTTACAAGTGCATTATAATTACTTTGCACTCTTGCTTTGATTATATTCAAATACACAACGTTCAATTCTAAAATATTAACCGATTTCGAACTTTTATTTCTGCATATTAATATATACATACAGTAATATATAGTTATATATACATACGCGTACATGTATAGAGTATTTAGAGGAACGATCGTATTTTATTGTGATTCAATGAAAATTAAATATTCATACGATATTATCGCGCTAACAATTGATAAATTTTGAAGTACATTTAGAATATTCCATAAAGAAAATAGGAAAAACTTTTCTGAATATTTAAATTTTTTTATTATATTAAAAGTTTGCATATTTTTTTAATAATACATTTAATTTGTTCGTGGCAAGGCTGCAGAATTCCTACGATAAAGTTTATTACACTAATTTTGAAAATTGCATAAACATTTTCAAAAGTCAAACTTGAAATAAGCGCTGAAAAATAAAAATTTTGTCTTATTTTTAAAAAAAATTATTGAAACCTAAAAAAATTTAAAACATTTTTTGACTCATCAATTTTAGCTTTTAATAAACAAACGTAAACGAAAAACAAAAAAAAACATGTTTATGGATTTTTCAGCGTAATATGAATGTATGTACATATACTTTGATGTCGTGAATTTGTATGCTAATAATAGATACATTTTGTTGTGCTGCATTTAAAAATTAAATTCGCTTTTCTTTATTGCAGCTCTAATTTTGAAGCAAAAAGTGTTTATCAGTCTTTATATGTATGTACTATAAAAAAATTAACAAATGGAAATCTATTTTTAACTTGAAATGTTGTTGTAAAGTATATACCCGTTCAGATATTCAATATGTGAATATGTATATTTAAAATATCTAATAAAATTTTACACCTATATTTTTTCGGTTTTTGAACATTTTTACTTCAAGAGAGAGGCATATAATTTATATAGTTTGGAATAATGTAAAAATTGGCTACAATAAATATATATATCAATAATAAAATATGTTCGAAAGAAGTTATTTTTTAAATAAACAAATACTTACAAACTTTTAAAGTTTCAATTTAAAAAAAAATAGTGTGTCCATACTTTGTAAATCTGGCTTAATATTCAATCGTTTTGTTGGGCAGTGTGACCTTAAATGTTGTTCGCATATTTAACTACAAAATACCAAAAAAAATATCAGAAATTGATTTAATACCAAAAACAAGGTCAACATTTATAAGATAGTGCGTGTTTGCACAAATCACATTCCCATGACCATTTGGATAGAAAAAAGACAAATCAATCGTTTTAATCAAAATAATTGAAATGCAAACGTAAAAAATAGCAATATGTGCTGAAAAAAAGTGTGTGTGTGTTATCGATATCTATGTATAGCTATCGATGTGCTGGCTGCGTATATAAATGTAAACGCATACACATACAAATACACTTGCTATGTGCGTATATGTGTATGTTGATGTTGTAATTGTAAGTGAAAGAAAATAGGAAAATAGCAAAACAAGAGCAGTGTGCCAAGTAAAAACGTCTAGCAGAATAATAAATAAACGAAAAAACGGAGAGAGGATAAAATAAAAAATACATAAGGCATAAACAAAGTACGATTCATCAATGGGCAACTTTGTGAGCAGGCAAAACGCAGCTGTCGAGGAAGCGGATTATACTACAAGTCATGCCTACAAATATCCACCTCGAATGGGTAATTTTTTTGGCACCCATTTTATAATGGGCGGAGAGCGCTTTGATACGCCTCAACCCGAATCGTATTTATTTGGCGAGAATGCGGATTTAAATTTTTTGGGTAATCGGCCAACAGCATTTCCATATCCACCGCCGCAGGCGAATGAGCCAACAAAGACACTGAAAAGTCTTGTGAATATACGCAAGGAATCTGTACGTTTTGTACGAGTTCCAAATGATAAGAGGCCAAACTGTGCGGATCCTTTGGACACGGATACATTGCAGCAGAAAGACAAGAAGAAAAAGCTAAAAGAGAACAATAGCAGAGCATCTATCGAGCAAGTGGACGGAAATGTCCTTTGCAGCATGACAGGAGGTGTTGGCGATGTGGAGACTGGTCCACCCAGCTGTTGCTATAATGTTGAATTTACATTTGATTCAGATGTTAAATGCGCCATCACCATCTATTATTTTTGTACCGAGGATGTCAGTCCCAGCGGTGTCACATTGACACCACGCGAGGGCTTAACCCTAACCTCGGATACGTATCATTATGAAAAGGGTATCAATCAGAGCTTCTCGCAGCCAAGCCACATATTCAATCCCCAGCTAATACCAGAGGATGATCTTGTCTACAATGCTGGACGCGAACAGTATCCGGTTGCTATACATTGCGTCATTGAGGAGGGCAACGAGGAGTGTCGTCAATCGCACACAACCATTTGTGTGATTGATCATCATCCCGAGACAAATAGCTATGTGCTGCGAGCACTTAAACAGAAGATATTCGTGGATGGCCTGTGCTATCTGCTGCAGGAGATATATGGTATTGAGAACAAGGCGGTTAATAAATCCTCCCTGGATGAGGAGATCGATGACCATGGCAGTGAGTGTGTCATCTGCATGAGCGAGACTCGCGATACACTCATTCTGCCCTGCCGTCATCTTTGTTTGTGCAACTCTTGCGCAGATTCGCTGCGATACCAGGCCAACAACTGCCCCATCTGTCGTGCCCCTTTCCGCGCTCTGCTCCAAATACGAGCCGTACAAAAGGGCATCAGCACACATATGTTGCATCAGAATACGCCAACCTCGGTTACGGGTGAGCCCGCCACCATTGATGTTCCCCCTGGCTATATACCCGTTTCACTGATCGAGGCCCTCAATGGACCACCACAATATATGTCACGCGCCAGGTAATTTATGAGTCTTAGAAAATATTTATTTTATGGTTTATAGTCTGATCTGATCTGATCCAACCTAGATTCATATTTCGCAATTGATTTGTTTATCCAAATTGAATTTATACAATTTTGTCCCTTAGAAGCAGCGATCATGATGTCACGGATAGCGTCACAGTGGTTGCCTCAACGATGACCAGTGGGGACATCAAGGCCACGTCTCCACTTAAGTCAAGCAGCCAGCGGCGGCCCAAGATTAAGAAAAATGCATCCACTTGCACAACTACCAATGAGGTGGGCACAATTACGAATCCCACAACTGGCGGTGGTGGCACATCGACATTGTCCGTCGTTGAGATCGAAAGTGACCCGAAAAAGGGTACGACAGATACATGCACCTCGCCGAAGTCAGCGGCGACGCCGATTAACTGCTCGCCGGATAAGCAAGAGATGCATATTGTCAATGAACGCCATAATGGTCTTAAATACCAGAAGCACAATGCTGGAACTCACGACGATGATGATGAGGATAGCGAAAATGAAAAGCTGTCACCATTGCTATCGCCCGTTAGCAGGAGCAAGAAGACATCAATTAAGTCACTTAAGCAAGTGGTGGCCAGTCTTGGCGAGAGCGGCGATGACGATCTGAGAACAGATAGACAGGACAATGATGCAGCTGTTAAGGCTGGTAACGGTGCTGGTGGAGATGCGACTTCAGTTGAGTCTAGCTCTAGGAAAAGTGCATCCTTAAAGCGACACAAGATTAGGCCCGATCTTCCCGATGATGGTACACCAGCTAATGAATCCGGCACATTGGCGGCCAACTTTAGTGCCGAGGACTCGGATTATTATACGCCTGAGGATACGCAAAACACTATACTTAGTCCATTGTGTCCAGCGGAACGGGCCAAGAGCGGCGATCCCCTGTGCGGCAATCGTGTCAACAGCGAGAAGAGCATGCCCACTGCCGTTGGAGCCGTTGTCTACAGCAGCGCGGCAAAAAAGAATCAAAATCTGCACAAAAAGTCGACATCGGTTGGTAACATTGTGGGACCTGGTGGCGCATCTGTCGATCTAAAGAGCAATAATGTTAGCTCCCTTCCCGGTAAGTCCCAACTATGTTACATTTAATTTAATGTTTGAATAAAATCCAAATTTTTACAATTTATTAATTTTTTTTTTTTTGTTTTTTAAATACTGCTAAGAACAAGGAGAAAATAGAATTGTTCAGTTTGGATATCAGTGCAATAAATGAAAATCATTTCAGATTACAAAATAAAAACTCTGTTTTCTGGTTTCTTTTTTTTGTTTTGTTTTTTGTTTTACTTTTTTTTGTAGTCTTATCGTGTAAATAGGAATTATAATTAACGTAAAAACATTCTTTATAGATATGCTTGATAGTCCAGTTAGCGGAAATTCGGCCTCGACACGCAGCTCCAGTGATAGCTACTCATCCAGTTCATCGACGAAGCAATTGCTCAGCTCCAATCCAACCACAACGGCGGCAAACATCATTGTGGATGACAAGACTGCTCTTCAGAATGCGGTCAATGTATGAGGGGAATCTTTTAGAGAATCTATTATCCATATGATTAATACAATTAAGAGTATTCCAATAGGCAGGCTCTTACAATATCTGTAGATATTAATTTTTGCTTATATCGTAAGAGTATTAGATGAGTATCAAATATTTACATACATACATACATACGTACACACATACATACATACACGCATGCATGCATATCGCTCATTTAGCAATTGTTATAAATACATATAAAAAAAAAAAAAAAAGTATTCTCGAATCTTAACTATTTTATGCTCTAGAATTTCTGTTTCTTGTTTCTTTTCTTTTTGAGTTTGAATCGAGATTGTAATATTTTTAAATAGATGAGCGATATATGTATATGTACATACGTATGTATATCTATACTTAGTGGATTATCCACATACATACATATGTGTAATGCCTAATGTTAGTTAATTTACCGCTGCGTTCTTTTGAGCAATTAATCAGCAAGCATATACATATACATACATACATACATACATACATACATACATACACTTACACTTACACTTAACCAGTATCCAGTATACAATCTTAAATATATGTATTTACATAATTACTCATTTTAATTTCGTTTAGCATAATCGATGATTTGCGTAAAAACAATATAAGAAATGCATATATATTATAAATAATATTAAAAAAAAAAATTACTTATAAAGTGAGAATGGTGTCAAACATTCCATATGCATTCAGCAGCAGCTCATGACTTTCAGCTATTAGCAAAATTAATATAAACAATGAGAATGCAAATTATTTTTAAGCATTATAAAATCAATAAAAACAAATCCGATTTTAAATGCAAATAAAACAGAAAAATCTTTTACTTTTAATGTTAGGATGAACTTTTGATAAATTACTACAGAGGAACAATACAAACACTTTAATTGTTATATTCGAAAATCAAGAAACTAAACTAAACTCGCTATCAGATCTCGTTTTTGTTGAAATTTTCAATAATTTTCTTTAACATATTTAAAAGTATATTTTTGTGAGAATGAGAATTGCTTAGTCAATTGTAAATAAAAATGTTTATTAAGTTATATCAATTATTTATAAAGCATTTTCTCAGTTGAAACAGAGAAACAATGTAAATATTTAAGTATTTCAATTTTTAAAAATTCAAATATCGTCTAAAACTCCTACGATATGTAAAATATCGATACCGACTATCAGTGCAATCGACTTTGTGCTTTTGCAAACTATCGATATGTGGGTGTACACCGATAACTACAACCGCAGTCGATACAATCTGCATATAGTTACATCTTCAGAGGTCACTTTTTGGCAACGTTTTGTTTACTTTCGCATATCATAATCATTTAGAGATATAATTAAAACTTTACATAATTACGCAACGATTGGGAGTGAAACGAGTGTTGAGCGTCGGCGAGAAGGGTACGTGCATATTTTAAAAGCCCACAATAACCACCCACCTACCAAACCGATTCATAGCAGCAATTTGAATTTCTATATATATATATATTGCATATGCATGAGCATGTGTACAGTTGCGTGAGTGTATGTGTGTGCGCGTGTTGACTGCGGGTGTAATGTGTGTATGTGTGGGTGTGTGTGTGTGTGTGCTTAACTATTGCACATTGTACATTTATTTTATTACTGTGATAATGAATAAATTGATTTTTTTTGTTTTTGTTGTTTTGTTTTAGATTATAAATAAATGTACTTACATTGGACATTGGTGTTACCTTATCGTGAATTGTAAATGAATAAGGAAAAAGTCAGCGTAAAACAATTATAATTTATTATTGCAAATTTTTGGATAGAAAATGAATTGGGCCGAAAAAAAATATATGTATTATTATTTAATGTAATATTTGTTTTTGTTCATGTTTGTTTTGATTTTTCTTTTGTGTTTTGGTTTTGTTTTGTTTTTTGTTTTGTTTTGTTTTGTTTTTGATAATTGAGGGAATACTCTAATTATTGGATATTTAATAATACATCATACATAGTATGTACATTATACACATTGGTGGCCCCCAATAATAATACTTAATGCACGTATGTATGTGTACGTATGTATGTATGTATGTAGATATCGAGGGGCCCCATTTAATTTTGCTAAACTAATGTGCTCACATTTTGCTAATCGGATCGAAATGGAATCGGTTGGATCGGTTAACCGCTTTTTATCATTATGGCGGCGGCTCATCATTGCATTCATTCAAATTTGACTAAAATTTTGTTTAAAAAAAAATAACAAAATTGGACATACATTTACATAAAGAGTTGCTTGATAATATAGAGGGGGAGTTATGTTGTCGGTCAAAGGGGAGTCGTTGAATATCCGGGAATTATTTACTTGAAATTTTTGTTGAGGATTTTTTGTTTTGTTTGAATTGGGTTTTGTTTTTGTTTTATTTGGCCGCAGCAGCAGCAGCATTTGCTAAGGTGCGGGATTTGCGTTTCTTCAATTTGGTCTTAACCTTTCGCACCAAACTGACCGTATCTAGAGAAAAGCCCGCAGCAGATTTATTGGATTGTACGGTATTACCGTTCCGATACTGTAGCATATTGGCAGCGGTTCCAACGGCAACGTTGCTGCTGCCACTCTTTAAATGCAATCCACTGGCATGGCGCATACGCCTCGAAACGCCGGCACCGCCAGCAGCAGCAGCTGCACTCGATGCCGACTGCTGTACGGCCGTAACGACAATGCCGCCAGTCTTAAACTTACTTGGTGCACGCTCTCCGGCCAAGTGCATCCCTCCAGCTGAGCTAGTATTATTATATATATGTTCCTGACCGCTCCCCGGTTGTTGACTCTTAAATATCAAACGTTGCATTTGGGTCAATTGCTGTTGCTTTACGGCGGAATTGGCAGAGCCACCGGCACTGCTGCGTGCCCGTGAAAAGCGTTGAACCATTTGTGTTGTCTCCGCAATTTTAATCATGCTAGATTTGCGTTTACCCTTGCCAGCGGTTATATTCGACACACTGACATTGGTGGCATCGCTGCCTCCGGCTGTTTTGGTGCTCTTTTTTGGCTTACAGCCTCGCGCCAGAATCTGTGGATCCTCCAATTTGGCACTGTTGCCGCCCATTAGACGTCCGTGTGCCGGCTGCATTTTCTTGTGCTCCTGCTGCCACATGAGTAGCTTTTGCGAGCACGCACTGCAACAGAGATTTACGTAATTCGCTTGAGATATTCCGTTTAGGGTTTTTTATTTTGGAAACTTACTTGAACAAATCGACCTGCTCCAATTTTCTAGGCCGACGTGGTGCACCCACATAGGCGGGTGGCAGTGTTACCGATGCCGGCGTTGTTCCCGCTGCCGATGGCATTGGCTCCTTGTTGTTGGTGGCATACATATTGCGGGAACTTGCCCCTCCAGCGTTACGTAGAGCCGCTGCGGCAGCCGCGGATGCCATTACGGAGGCCACATGTGCATGCGCCTGAGACTGATGACCCTTGTACCAGGCCAATGGTCGTCCATCTGGCTCACCATGAGCACCTGTCCATATCTTTTTCTTTAGCGATAGCTTCAGCTGTAAATCATCCGGATTGCTAACATGACGCTGCTGGGCCAATGGTATAAAGTTGCTCGGCACACTGCTGCAGGATTGCACAGAATAGCTAAAATGATTGAGGGCATTCTAAGGATTAGGATTGAGAATTCACTCACCGTCTTGGTGGTGCCTTTTGCACCTTAACGGCCGGCTTTTGTTCATTGATATAGAAATGTGGTCGGGCCTGGGCGTTATCCTGGTTGAGATTATGCCACGAGTACGTGCGGCGGGCGCCCGAGGTATTCGATTGGCCGTGCAATTGAGCACCACCTTGTTGTTCGGGTGCTGTCCGTGGCGTCAGCTTGTACATCTCGAGCTTCTTAACGCCACCCGGTCCCGTGCTCTTCGAGGGCGTGGTCACAATTAGTTCCGGTGGCATATGTGCCGGCTTTGGTTTTTGCACAACCATATCGCCAATTTCCTCGATATACCGACGCTGCAAGTCACTCTGGAGCAGTGTGTGACGCAGTGGCGCCACCGAGCCGTATGGTGAGTTGCCCGTTGGCGGCAGCTCCTCATCGTCCGTCGAGAAATGCAAATCGGAGCCCGGATCCGTTGTGGGCAAATCCAATGCAGTTCGCACCACTTCGCCACGTTTCTTGATTGGTTTGCTGCGGACACGTTGGCGTCGACTCTGAAATATTTTAATATGATTGTCATTCAGATGATTGGGTCGACGAGTAGATACCCTAAATCTCAAAGATATGCCAAACAATTAACACAACTAGCAAATACCCTGTAATTTGTAATTTGTGTATCTCTGACAAAGTATGCTTCATTTGAAGATACTCTACAATATGTCATGTAAGGGTGTGCTGCGAGTGCCTTCGTGTGTTTTTTTTTTATTTTTTTTTTTTTTTATTTAATAAATACCTTTTTACGGCGGAAAATGAAAATGCGACGATTGGCAAGCCAAAGGCGCAAATTCCGATCAATGCGCAATTTGCGATTGAGCGCTTTATTTTTCCCCTTTTCGATGGGCATGAATTTCTTTTGCTTTTTCTTGTTGCATTTACGAGATTGCTGTTTGGTGACTTGCTTGATCTCGCTACTATCGTCAGCATACATCGTTTCCGAGGATTGAGATCCATCATCGCTATCGTTGCTGTCCGACTCTGCCGAGAGTCGCGATGAGTTTGTTGTGATCTGAACACGTTCGCGCGGCTCATTATTGGCCAGTTTGTCAGCGCCAGCCGATGATGATTGTGCTTGGGCAGCACCACCAGCACCACCACCACCACCCGTGGCACGCTTTGAAGTGGTCACCTTGGTGCCCATCTTATGGCGACGCCGCTTGAGGCGTGCCAATGCCTTGAATTTACGCTGAAGGACCGGTGAAAAGTATATCTGATCCAGGACATGCATCACCTTATGCATACGACGTACGCGAAACTATTGGACGATGGTTGGATGTGCATGGTGTAGGTGCATGGGTAAGGAATGTGCTCTGGATTGGATAATAACTTTATCTGGGGGCACTCACCTTGCGTATCTCGTGCATCACCTCAGGCGAACTGGGCGGTGCGCGTATTGGGGCACAGCAAGGACCCTCCAGATCCGAGGCTGTTATCGAGTGCTTGCCTTCATTGTCGGAACTGGAACTGCAATTGCCCTCATCGCTTAAACAGTACAACAATCAAATTAATAAAAAAAAGAAATAGCTCCAAATTGAAAAAATAAAATAAATACTTTGGCCATGATTTGGATTATATATATATGTATGTATTGTATTGGATTTACCTGGAATAATCCGAAAGTGGAATATTCAATGGTTCATCGGCGCTTGAGCCTTCGCGCATCAGTCTTTCAATTATTTTGGAGCGCAGTCTTTCCTGTTGTTTGAGTAAATTTAAAATCTATTGTAAATGTTAATGCATTTGGATTAGTTAAAAATTACAAAATGGCCAAAAAGAAAGAGGTAAATCAATTATAATAATAATAATAAATATAAATGCAAAATAGAAAGTGAAAAAACATTTTATTTTCTTGTTTTGTGTTGTGTTAAAAGCTAGCTGAAAACGAAAAGAATAATAATAATAATAATTGTAATAATAAAATTATGAATAGCGACAAAAACTACAATCAAATTGTTTATTTTTACATACATACATACATATATATATATACAGATACGATATATGTATATACATGTATGTTTATATATTTATACAGTGTACTGCAAATAATAAGCAAACTTCTTAATAAATACGATGTACAATTATGAGAGTATTTTTTTTTAAAACAAGTAATTAAATAATTATTTAATTAATTAATAAATATGCCTTTCAGTGCTGTGCTGTGCTGTCGGTGTGTGTATGTGTGTGTGTGTGTGCTTATACGAAACATTCATGAATTCATACTTATATATATATACAAATACAAATTATGTGCATATAATATATAATATAAATATTTATCTATACATATATATATATATAAACATATATATGCATTTACAAATAACAATTGTGCATTATATATAAATTATATTATACTATTTAGCGTAAACAAATTGTTGGAATTTAGATCGATACATACATATATATATATATAAATATATATAGATATTTGTATATATATATACCATATACAGATATATAGTGCAGCTACAATTAACTAGAATTTGTTACAAAAAAATTAGAAAACCAGCGATGGGCGATAGATAGCATTCAAATTCATAGTTTTGGCATCGGTTTAAACATTTTCTTATTGTTATTACACACACCCACACACGCACTCACACACATGTATATAGATACATATATATATATTTGAATATATATAATTATATATGCATATGTATGGAGAGATTTCTGTTGTGTTTTCTGTATAATCAGCACAACATCAACAAAGGCAAAAAACACAAAACACAACAAATACGAATACAAATACAAATACAAATACAAATTTTATAAACAAATAAGCAAATCGGCTTGGCTATATATATATATATTGGGGTAGTGTATCTGTATGTCTGTATAATTCGTTTTGCATATATATATATATATACATATATATATATAGACATTCCTAGGAGACACTTTTCTCCACAGAACGTTTCACTTTCAATTTATCGCTTATAATACATCCCTGATCAGCCATTTTTTGTAATTTTAATGCTTTCTGTTCGCGCTTCTCGCGTTTTCTTATCTTTTTGATTTGCTTAAATAATTTAGCATGTCGCTTTACTTTGTTCGGATTTTCATCACAATAGTCCAATAAAGTCTCACAAAATGCTCGGCCCATGTGCTCATAATCCTGTAAGGGGGGGAAAACAAGGGAAATGTATGTTTTTTTTCGTTTTGTTTTTGTTTTGTTATTTTTGTGATTATAAATATGTATATAATTTAATTTAATTTAATTGAATTGAATATTATATTTTATAATAAATACCTGTGTATTGAAATGTGTGCCCTTGCGTGAGCCCAACGATGAACCGCCAAAGGATGCCTCAATCGTATAGCTATTCGTAATGCCCAGCATCCAAACAACAATACGCCCTGTGCCCTCCTTGCTCCGCTGTATCTTAAACTTACAGCTTTCGAACGAGAACTGTACATAAATTAAATTATATTTCATTTATACTAGGAATATATTAAATTGAATTTATTATAAATAAATAGTTCTTACCCGATCGGCGCTGTTCTTATGCAACATCAATGGAAAGACCTGCTCGGTTAGTCTCTTCTCCGGATTGCGCTTGTTCTCACAGCCATATATAAATATGTTGTGCCTGCGTGAATGTGCGTGCATATCACAGTACATGGCCACACCGCATTCCTCAATCAGTCTAAATGTATATTGATATCATTAATTTGATATTTGATATTTGATTTGATTTGATTTGATTTGGATTTGATTTACCTTCTAATCATGGCTTTTGTATACCAAATAGATGGATATGTCTCCCGTATAACTGTACGATACTGGCGATTCAAGTCCTTGCCAGTTAGCGAATTACGGGTATTACCCACAATAACACCATCCGGATTGAGCATGGGCACCAGCTTAAAGATAAACTTATGCCGCAATCGTTTTGCCACAGTCGTATCTCCTGTTATAAAATCCATTAGGCCCTTCATCATCCATGAGGATGGCGTCTCGCTGGGATGGACACGCGCGGAGACGACAATTGATTTCTTACGCTAAAATCAAATGATGAATAATGAATCAATGAATCAAATCAATATACACTCACTCGCATATTATCCTCATTGCTGGATGGTGCCGTCACAGTTAGATAATAGACATTATTTCCAGCCAAAGTTCGGCAAAGAAGACGCAACTTGCAAAACTTTGATTTGACCGGATTGCGTTGAATCTCCATTAGATAATCCTGGAATTCAATTGAATTAAATCAGATACAATTTCAATAATAATAATTCAATCAATTATAATTATTATACCTGCAGATCACTGTAGGTATATGGATAACTGTGCGCAAAGAATACCGTATCATCATCATGCTCAAACTCAATGGTAAAGGTTAGGGTATAGCTTGAATTGTCCTCATCCTCCTCATTGGTATTGTTGTTGGCTCTACGATTTAAACACATAATATATATTTAGCCATATACATACGTATGTATGTTGGTATTTTTGTGACTTACTCATCATCGTTGCGATAATAGGATATATTGTTGCCACATCGACGCCAACCCTCGCTCTTCTCTTTGGCACTCAGCGTAGAGTACATGACGGGTCGCATGCCATCGTTATAAAGGCTGTCCGATTTAACCAGATTGACAATGGAGAAGCGATAGAGCATGTTGCGACGGGTGCGTCGGACGCGAAAGTAGAACCATTGTTTGGAGCGGCTTGTATAGAGATCAGGACGTAAATAGAGCTCATAGTAGGTGGGCGTAATCTGTACGGCCTTTGCTAAATTTCCGGACTCGAAGCGTGATTCAAATTCCAAACTATCGTATTCATCGGCATTCAATGGATGGCAGTTTGTCAAAAATTTGGCACCGCCGACAGCCGAGCGACTGAACTGCATTTGGGGTATATCATAAAGAACTTGTTGTTGAGATTGTGACAACTTTTCAAACTTTTCATTGGCAGCCATTGGCATCTCGGCCATTGGCTTATCATGGCCCAAATCGTATGTGCAGAAATTAGTGCTTGTATTTGTGCTAGTGCTTATTGAGTTATGGGTATGATGAGTATGAGCTGATGCATGAGTCACCCCAATATCTGTGCATGGCAATGCCTCAAATCCTCGTCGACGTCCCCTTGCAACAGCTGCCACAGCTGATGCCATGCTCACCGTTGGCATAACCAACAATTCGGTTGCATTTGCATTTGCCATTTGATCTGCGGTTTCTGCGGATAATATAGTCAATGCTTTGATGCCTTCTTTTTTTTTTAAGTTAATATACCGAATCTAATCTAATCAAATTCAGTTACAAATACGCTCTTGATTTATTCTCAAAGAGCGGAGAAATTAATTCACATAATTATTGTGAATTAATAGTTCAAACACAGCGCAACAAAATATATTATAATAGAAAAACAAAAGAAAAAATTGGAATAAAAATAAATTGTTTGTTGCGCCGTGTGGACGAGTGGAATCTTTATCTCGTGTCAAATTGTGAAATGTCAAAAGTACAGGGTATACGAGTATGTGTACCTTTGTGTTTAGCATCACTTACGTGTTAGGTCGCACAAGCTTCGCTCTTCCACTAGCGTATCAGTATCAGAGACCGAAACGGAAACGGAAACGGAACTAGAGCTGGTACTTGAATACTTATCGGCGCCACCAGTGAGACGGTGGCCAACATTTTGATCAGCATAATTTCCGATAATTTGATCGTCCGTAATGGTATTGGTAATCTGATCTGATTGAGCTCGGATTTTGTTAATGTTAATGTCACTGACGTAATTATTTCTTTTCAATGAGGCATTATCAATGATATGAGTTTTACGATTATCGAATGCCTCCTGTAAGCGCGATATGTTTGTCTTGGGAATCTTAAACGGGGTTATCGCATATTTGTTATATACCTTGTTTGTGCTCGAGCTGCTCGATGCCATTGTGGGCTTATCATCATGATCGACCATCTTATCAATGATCGCTTTGGACACTTTCTTCCCAAATTGGCTGAGTATGTAATGCGGCGAGACGGGCTTGTACTCGGTGCTATTGTTTTTCCAAATATCATCAATTTCGCTCGTATCATTCTCATTTGTCGGCGTATTGCTTTCATCCTTGCTGGCATCCGAGGACATTGTATCGGCCAAATAGCGTTTCTTTTTGGCTTCGATAAGACTCTGAAGGGTCGCCTTTTCTTGCATCTCCCTTATATCGGCACTTATATCACAATCATCATCATCATCGTCATCGTCCTGCGAATTGCTTGTGGAGCGATCATCTAAGCTATTTAATAACTTTGATACGTATTGATTTTTGCCTGATTGCAATCTCATCCGTTGATTTGTCGGTGTGAAATCGTTACGAGAATCGGAAGAATCATCTGACTCTTCGCTAGACTTATCTTCATTCTTGATTTTGTCATTTTGTTTTTCCTGTTCAAGTTATTGATTGAAACACCAACAATAATAACAATAACAATATTTTATCCGCCCAAAATGATTATTATTATTTATAAATATATATTTTTTTTTTGTGCCGGCGGTGCATGCTAACTTTGTGTTTTGTTTTGTTTTTTTATTTTATTGAAATACTCACATAATTGACAGCACTAATTGGACAATAGGTAAAGACAACAATTCCATTCTCCTCGCCAACTGGACGCGGTCTCAGCTCGTTACCCGTGGGCACATTAAGCGGCTCGGGTTGGGCCGGTACATAGGGAATGTGTATAATTCGTTCCTCAATGACCTATTCGAAATGGTATTACATTCAATGTATAAATATATATATACACTGTATATAATATATAGTATGTATTTCTATAAAATTAAGCATACGCATTCATTCATTTTTTGGCAAACGCACGTTTAAATCCACCTTGAATCACGGAAGTTACGAACATTCGTTTGCCATTTATCAAGGACGAACGTTTCCGTGAACTTGTAAAAACTTTTACTTTACCGGAACCCACTAATACTTTTACATATTCTGTATGTAAGTGTATGCATTCGTTTACACAAAATAAAACAAAAATAAATAAACAACAACAAAATAAAATGCTTTGTTGAAAAATTAAATTGCAAAATACAATTGACATTCGCTTTAAAGTAAGAAACATTTTCATTTTCCCCCTTTTTTTTTTGTATCTCCTGCAGATAATTTTTAGAATTCTTGTCATCAAATTATGTGTAAAAATATTATTTGTTAAATAAATATAAATAAATAAATCACCTGGCATTCAATTGGCCATCGGGGGGCCTGCTGTGAGCAGTCATTATCCTTGTCCTTTGGCAGGGCGAAGAGATCTCGCGGTTCCTTTAATCGTGCAATTGGTCTCAATGTTTTTTCATCCGTATTAACAACCAATTGATTGGTTTTTAGTCCTTTCGAAAGGAAATTACCAAGAAAACCTGCTAAAATATACAAAATCACAAAACAATTAAAATCATTTTGTAAAAACATAATGTATTTTTATACAATTATAATTATCAGAATACACAACTAGAACACATCCAGTATAACAATAATTCATTTTATTTTTATTAATAATAAATTGTTAAAATTGTATTTAACCATAATTTGTAAACCACAAAATCATTGCTATCGAAATTATCGAAATTCTATCGTATTTTTTATTTACGATATTCAATTCGATGTTAAAATAATGCAAAATAGAACAAACATTTCAACAATTCCAAATAATTATTTAGCACGAAACATTTAAACTATTGTTTAAAAAAAAAGCCAACACTTTTAAAATGTGTATAACAAATTATTTAGCTCTAATCTTTTTTTTTAGTTCTTATTGATTATCCCAACAGATAATTATCTTACTATATTTATGTGTAAATATAAAGGCAAACAAAAGATCAAGACATATTTTCTAAAATCAAACTTTAACTTAAATTGTTTACGAATAAAAAACTCAAAAAAAAAAAAAAGTTGTGCAAAAACATAAAAATCTGCTGCATGCAACAGGTGAAAATGCTGCAAAGAACTGCACGAACTATAAACGTATAGGAATTCTTAAACACAATATTATTCTCAAAATGCTGATTTAAAAAAATAATTAATATAATTATAATAATATTAATATTTACCAGCTGAATATAACTAAAATCTGTTCCTTGTGGTATTTGAATATTAAATATTATTGTTCTTTTTAAATGTTGTTTTCAATTCTAGTCGGCAAACACGTAAAGCACTTTTCAAAAAACGAAATGATAAACTGCGGCAAATTTTGAGCGATTTGTGACCGAAAAAAAAAATCAAAAATCAAAAATAAAATAAATATTGTATTTAAAAAACTGAAACTAAAGAAGCAAACACACAATACAATATGTATATATTTTTTTATAAGATACGTGTATAAATGTGTGCGTGTGTATATACTATATATAAAAAACACACACACACACACATACACAAAAAAAAAAACAAAACAAAAGAAATACAAGTAAAGAGAATTAGTTTATGGGGTCGAACAGTTCTCAAAATCGCGACGCTAATTCGAAAATTCGAAGATTTGTTGTTGTCATCGGGCGACGTTGCTGCTGGTTGCGCGTTTTGTTGTTGACTAAATCGGACACAAGCCAAACTGAATGAATCGGTGAACGGTGTATGAATATGTTGAATGTTGAATATACGCCACTCGCTTCGACGCCAACACTGACGCTGACGCTGACGCTAACGCCGATGCCGACGCTAACGCTAACGCCGACGCCGATGCCAACATCGACGTCATACAGCGTGCAGTTCACCGCTGTCTCAGTCCACATACACACACAAACACACACACACACACACAACCCCACCCCCACACCCACAACATGCCCCCATCCAAGAATTTGCGAGGCGTCAGGCGACGATTGTGGCAACGAATATTATTTATTGCATTGAAGGAAAGCAACAAAAAACAAAGGAAAAAACAAAAAAAAGAAAAAGGAAAACTTAAATTGAAGCTTTCAGTCGGCGCATTGTCGAGCTTTGCCACTGCCACGGCTATTAGTCAAGGAAGCTTTTGGCTCGTAGTTTTAACTTGATTAGAAGAGGCATTGAAACCGATTTGCATTGAAAATGAAATCAAAAGAAAATACATACAAACGTACATACATATATGTATGTTCAATCGAGAGCCCTCAACTTGGCATACTCGTACATATGTACATACATACATACATACATCATTGCATAGCGCCAACATACATTGACATTTTCATTTGTGAATGAACAAATCAATTAACTAAAAATGTTTACAAACTTCTATTCTTCGTACGATAAATCAAATGTGAGATGTAAAAAGGGGAGGCTTTTCTTTTTGTAATACAGGGTATTTATTAGGCGTGCACGACGCGTCTCTTGATTTTGGAACAGTCGTTGCCATTTTATTTTATTTATCTTAAGAATCATTTTCATTTCAACGAAAAAAACAAGTCACAGACCCAACAAATTTCGTCAATCTTTGATCGGTGACAAAAATTATGTCTTATACATACATACACATATATGTATGCAAGTATGTGTGCATGTGTATATGTGCATGTTATTTATATATGTGTATGTATGTATGTAGCTAGGCATATTTATATACACAAATATTCAACATGTACAATGAAAGGAATTTTTCCGTAATTAAATTTTTATGCTTAAATGCAGTTACAACAACACAGAAAAAAAAACCAAAAATCAAAATACAAAAAACAAAAAACAAACAACAAAAAAACAAAAAAACAAAAAACAAAAAGCGAAAAACATTAACAAAATGCCAATTGCAATGGCAACGTTCTTGGCACATTTTATACATATATTGCATGATCACTTGTAGAATTTTTGTCTTTCAATAATTTGAATTTGAATTTGAACAGCTTCTAATATTTATGGCATTTTGTTTATCATTTAAACAAAAAAGCATTCGGCCAATGCCTTTGACGACGACGGCATCAGCGACGCAATTTTTAATTTAATGTCCATGTAATTAAATTTAATCTACGTGGTTATATACGCCGTATTTTTCATCGCCGTAATTCTCTTTCGCAAATTGTTAAAAACAATATGAAAAGTTTATTCATCTCAAAACTCAAACAATATCTCTCTCGAAAAATTAATTATGCTTTTTAAACAAATATCCTTCAATCAATTGCAAGAGGTAAAAGAAACTCTTTTAAATACTATATTTATCAACAAATTGTTTGTTTTATTATAATAAAAATTATAATCTCTTTAAGATAAATTTTTAAAAATAGGTATAACAATAAATTTTGTTTGTATACTATAAGTATATTATTCTCATTATGCATAATCCCAGGGTATTTAGCAGTCGCTAAACTTTCGTCAAGATTAATTACCTTATTTATTTTGGTGTATTTATAAATTGCAAGCCGGGTGAAAATTGCCATTAATGTTCGTGCGAAACATGCGAACTACGAGCACGACTAAAAGATACCCTGTACTTTTGAACAATAACACGCACACACACATGCACATAATCGTACAGTTTCTATATACCATAATATAGAAACATATGTTGCAAACTATAATATTATGATGAGAATTACGTGTGCCAAAAATCAAGGCTATATAAATTTGAAATTCAGATTATAAATTGTTTATATCGAATTGTGGGAGGGGGCGAGATGTCTTGGCCAAGAAATCCAAATCAAAATCAAAATTCACACATAAATTTTCCCTTTTTTTTCTATTATTTTTTTTTTTTTTTATTTTTGTTGTATTTTAGTGGTCTAAGATTGATGCGTTCATAAAGACGAACAGACAGACAAACAAACAAACAGACAGACAGACAGTCAGACAGACAGACAGACAGACAAATCGGCAGCTGTTGCTGACTATAAAACACGGCCGACAGCTGCTCCTGATCAAGAAAACTCAAACAAATATTTACTTAATCGGGTACGAGATGATGATAATTCGTTCGCACAACATCCTTTGTGTGTTGCCAAGCAACTGCTTTAGCCTAGCATACCCCATTTGTCTATGCTGATACATATTGTGTTTAATTGAATTTGTAATAATAACTATTTCGAATAATTTGCGAATATGTTTGGATACTTATTAATGACATCCACTAAACGTTTTGACAATGTACAATAATATTCACTATTATTATTATTTAATGTTTGTGTTTATTGTACATACACATATACACACATATTTACATGTATATGCATATGCATTTATTTCCAGATATACATTTTATATAATATATATACATATATATATATAGATTTTGGCAAGTGTTTTGCTATCTTTGTCTCTTGGAGATGCATATTTGTTCAATTTTTAAAAATATATAAACAATTTCATATACCGTAAGTGTATGTTAATTCTAGACGTATGTACTCATAATAGAGAAACAGAAATCTCGCTGGCAAACAACAAACAAAAATTTAACAATGTCCGATTCGAATACCCTAAATAATGAATATTTGTGTATTATTTAATAATTAATTAAATATTACATCCATACATATATTAATAAAAAAAAAATAATAATTTTATATTTATAAGAAAAAAAAAATGTATTATAATTTTAAAAATATTTTAGATGCGAAACATTTAATAGTCGAATAGACTCAATTTATGTAGAGTATTTATTCTTGTTTCTTGGTATTATTAATATCGAATAGAATTAACTAAATATATATGTATGTATGTATGTGTGTAGATACCATTTGTGCATATTGTATATGGTACATACATATATTTTTTGTATTTCAACAGAAATGAAATTATTTTTTTTTTTTTGTTGTTGAATATTTATCGGTTTATGAATATATGTGCAGCATATTGTATATACAGTTATGTGCATAGACTATATAAATATATATATATATATTTTTTTGTATTTATATATAATGCATTTAATTAAGTTGAGGAATGGTAACCAATAATTTAGGGATTGTGTTAATGGCTTTGTTAGGCGTTGTCATAACAGCCACCAATAAAAAATGAAGCAAAAGACATTGGAATGTCTAAAAACATTCCTCAACTTTTATCCTACTATTTGGCTAAATGCAAATAAACAATTGTTTTTTTTTTCGTCTTGTTGGTTTTATTTTTTTTTTATTATTTTTTCTAATCTATAGAAACTTTATCTCCTAAATCTTTGCAGTTACGGAATTGGCGTCTGGTATAAAAACCACGACAAGGTGTGTGTGTGTGTGTGTGTGTCCTCAGACGGAGTGTGCTGTGAGTCATCATTTTATATAGAATAAAAATCACTTTAAAATACCAACAACTACAACAACAACAACAACACCGTGGTGCCCTTAGACAATCAATGCGAACAACGTACTTAATTATCGCATTAATTCATTCAATGTAAGTATCCTCTTAATTATTTATAAGTTTCAATAGTTTTTATATATTCAATATTTATATAAAATATATTTTTAAAAAATAAAAAGTAAAAGCTTCGACTATGCATATTTAAATGTTTTTTGCATTTATTTATAATATTATAGAGTCTAAAATACGAGTAGATGAGACAAAACTTGTTGAATCGCAACAGCAAGCAAAAGAAGAAAACATTTATAAATAATTCTTATATTGTTGTTGTTTAAACTCTTCTCAATCAGAAGAAAGAATTAAACTGTATATACTCTCACAAAAGTAACTCCCCCCCCCCTTTCCCCCCGCTGAATATAATTCGCATATAATTGAAATTTTTTTAAGCGCGTTTGCAATGATTTAAAATTGTCACAGAGAATTCGTGTTTCTTTGTTCTGTTTCTTTGTTTGTTTATTGTTATAGAAGTGTGTATCTTTTCTGTTGCATATTACCTCCATTGGATGTTGTCAGTGTGCAGACGGGAAAGAGCTGAGCCTGTAAATATTGTACTCGACCGCCACCGAATCCATTGAAGTCCATAATTCGATATCAAAAGTTTGAATCACTTTTGAGTCCGATTGTCACTTGATTTGTTTATATAACAAAACAGCAAAAAAAAAAAAAAAAGAACTCAAAAAAAAACTAAATACAGAGAAAAACAACAAACAAACAAAAGACAAAAGCAACGAAAAACGAAATTAAATAAAAAAATAAAAGAAATAATAATAATAATGGAAATTGAATGAATCGGATTCTGATTCAGATCATGTTAAATGCAATTGATTTATGTTGATAAAACTAACTGACGCGACAATTGTTTAGGTTTCACTGTCTCTCTCTTTCTGCAGCACAATTGACACTGGTAACTCATTTTTCATATTTCATTTTATTTGTTTATTTGTTTGTTTAGTTTGTGATTTTGGTTTATAATTTTGTTTTGTTTTGTTTATGTTGCTTTTGCTGGTTGTGTGTTTGTTTGTTTTCTAATCAGTTTTTTAGCGTCATTTTGTGTGGCGTTTCGTTGCGTTGTTCAAATCAAACTGAATCAAATGTTGATATTGTACTCGAGCCAAGAAAATGCAAAAAAGAACTAACAACAACAACAAACAGCAACAACAGCAACAAAATGAAAGGAAAGCAAAGCTAAGCAAAGCGGCAACTGTTATATATACAAAAATAAACAAAACTGCTTCGAGTTCTGTTTGTCGTTATATTGCTATTGCTATTGCCATTGCTATTGTTATTGTTATTGTATTGTTATTGTTATTATTACTGTTACTGTTACTGTTATTGTTAGCGTTGTCTGTAATGCCATGAGGAAGTGCAAGGTAGTTACAACTCCTTGCGCCATGAATACGAGCGCAACATAGCCTTGGATACGGCTAATATCTATGTCTATGTCTATATCTATGAGTATGCCATATAAATTTTATATCTAAATATACACACACACATACACACGCATACTATATATGCTATGCATATGTATTTATATAAACAAATAACAAATAACATTTAATATTTAATATTCAGTTTGCCAATCTGATCAGCTGTGGCTGGCAAAAGGCGACAATTAATTTGTCAAAAATTGTTTAGACGAAAATACACCCACCACAACTGTGTTCATCCTATTATTAATTTTAATTATAATAATTATTATTTTTTTTATTTTTTTTTTGTTGTTGTTGTTGTTGTTAATGTTGGAAACATACCAAACAGGTGTCATGATATTTGCCAGTGACAACAGCAGCGAAGCGATCACAAAATTCGCATTATATCACCAAGAGCGCACGGCAATGATCTTGATCACAATATTTATGTATTTTCTATTTTCTATTTGTTTTCTATTTGTTTTTTGTTTTTTTGTTTTTTTGGCAACCTTTTCTGACTCTCACAAGGTAAAAACATACAATGAATAAAAGAACAAAGCACGCGTCTATCCTCCTACCTCAATAAACCAATCCAATCAAACAGAATCGGGGGACAATCGGGGGACAACGATTAGGTCTCGCCAAATGAAAATGTTTTTCCTTTTTGTTGCTTAGAAATACTAATTGTAATTAAAACATTTCTGTTAACTACACATATTTCGCAAAAAAAAAAACAAAAAAAAATACCAAGAAACAATTAAGAATATTCTGTAATCAAAAGTGCCCCTCTCCGAGACACCCTGTAATTTATTGTATGTAGCACACTTTAAATACTCGTGCAGCTGCACATACATAGTACATACATACACCATACACCATATACACTTAACAAAATTTTAAAATAATTAGGCTCGTTCATGCATACACTTGGATCAAGATTATTATTTCACAATTTGCACAATAAATTAATATAAATAAATATTATATTTACAAAAAAAATATATATATAGTATATACATACATACATACACTTGATTTTATATATTATTATTATTATTATTGTATGTGAACAAATTTCATAACGATCGAAAAATAAACACAGAAATTCATGCCAAATATTATTATTATTATTATTATTATTATTTTTATCTCGATCTCTTTCTCCCCTCGCCCTGCCTCTCTTTCTATTTACGTTTCTCTTTAAAACAACATAATTTGCTTTTAGAGGTTCATTGCCTTAAAACGCGGCAATGTTTATATTTCCACTTCAAATACTATTCATACAGTCTTCTCTCGATAAAACGAACATGCATTTGATTCGAGTTGCTGCCAAATCCTTTCCCCCAATTGACACTCACCCTTCGCATAGTCGGCTAGAACCAATGAGCATTCCATATTGTTGCATTTGAAATTCGCACTAACCAGGCCAATATGTTTTGTCGAATTGGCATCTGCATCTGCATCAGCATCTGCATCTGCATCAGGATCTGCATCAGGATCAGCATCCACATCTGTCGATGGTATGGCACTGCGACTGCCGGGATCATCGTCATCATCATCATCGCTGCAGATGGAACTGGAACTGGAGGACATGCTCTTGAGCATCGCTGGTGATGATGATGATGGCGATGTCATCAATATTGGATGTAACAATGTCGAGTTTCTGGCATTGCGCACATGCAGGTGGCGCCTCGTGGCTTCCATGGATGAATTTCGTTGTTGGTAACCGTAACCGCAACCGTAACCGTAACCGTAACAGATACAGATACAGGAACAGGAACAATAACTCGCAGCACACAAAATGGTTATACTACATATACAGTACGTATGGTATATACTCGTACATACATCAGAATATTTTGTGTTAATATCAAGGTTTCGCGCTGATTTTCATGATCAATAAATTGTAACTGTATGTACATACGTAATCAGATATGCATAATATAATATATGTATCTGATGGATGCACATCGAAAGTGATGTATGTATCTGTATATGGAATACTTTCTTGCCTGCGAGCCGTGTGATTTATCACTTTCAAAAACAAACACACACACACACAAAAAATAAACAAATGACAAAATGAAAGAAAATTAAACAAAAACAAAAGAAAACGAAGAGAAAGAGGAGAAGGAACAAATAAAACACAATTGTTGTTAAATGCGAAAGGAAGGAAACAGAAAGAAAGTACGTCGCTCTTGTGGCACGGAAAACAGCCGAGAATCACGGAGCTCTTGGCTGCCACCCGGTAGACTGGTGTCTGAATCAACTGACTGAAATGAACTGCATGATTTTGATTTTGATTTTGGCCTGATGGCCTGATGGCCTGCCTGGCGATGGCTTTCAATCTGGAGTTACCACGTTAAAACCACGGCATTAAAATATTGCTGCTGCTGCTGCTGTTGTTGCTGCCTACTCGCCGATACTTTTGCCGATTTCGTATCCGTACAAGGCACCAAAAAAATACAAAAATACAAAAACAAAACCAACAACAACAACAAAAACAACAACAACAATTACAACACTGAAAATAAGAACTTTATTTGTATACCCTTTACCTATTAAAATGCATAAAATGGGTCTATGACCATCAAATTGCTCATATGCAACATACTATAATATAATATGTATATACACTGTATATACACTGAACAAAATATTTATGATTTATGGGAATATGGGAGAAAACTCAAATCAAATTAATTAAATGCCAATCTGATTTAATTTATGAAAATCACTTCAAATTTACCGACAAAAAAATATTCGAATTTTCAATTTAATTTCACAAGTGAATAAGTCAAGGAATGAATGAATGAACGTATGTATGAATACATTCTCATACATAGTATAATCGTATGAATCGCATTGTTGTTGGACGAAAAAATATTTGTCAGGATATAGGGTATCGCTTAGTCTTTGTATCTTATGGCTAGGACATCTTTACTTGATTGTTTGCAGTTTATACACACACACACACACACACACACACACACACATACACAGATTGAATACCTCTTTGGGGGAGGTCTAGGTTGAGTTGAGGGACGCATGGCCGCGTCTATGATTAACATAAATTGCGCACGACATGAGCTATAAATAGCGCATATGCATATGTATGTGTATTGGCTACAAACATATGTAAACATACATATACATGTGCACATTTGTTTGAGTGTATGTGTGTGTACCATATATCCTTACAACCGATCCATACAGTCAATGGAAATAGCTGCTGCTTCTTCTGCTCAGGCATTTCATTTTACAATTTCCTTAAATTGATATATGTATGTATATATATTATATATTATATATATATATGTGTGTATGTATGTATGTATGTATGTATGTGTGTATGTATGTATATGTATGTATATATATCTCTCAATCTATCAATACGGAGAGCCACTTTAGCCGTTTACTGGGTCTACTCCCATCGCATACGATATAAATGTATGTATGTATGTATGTAGTGTATATGGTACATGCTACCGATTCCCCAAAAATCTTAGGCGTATTTATTCGCACGTGTGCCTTGCATGCCGCATTGGCACCTTTCCGTCAACTTTGTAACTGGAACGCGGCGGCGTCGCGTCGCGTCGCGTCGACTTATTGACGCAGAACGTTGAAATTTAGATAACGACTGGCACGATAAATTCATTTCGCTTACACCGAATACCAAATGCACTTTTAACACGAACACGCCCCCCAAATGTACCATATGTGTGTACATACATACATACTATATGAGAACCAAATTGATGGAAATAAATTGTTGAAAAATAATCGAAAGTTTTCAAAATATTTCATAATACAAAAATTTGTTTTTCTATTAATAAATAATTGAAATACTCCCTGCAAGGATATATGTTATGTCTGTGTGAAAATCTGCTCATTAACAAGGAATAAAAATGCATTCATGTAGCATAGTGTAATCCGTTTCAGTTACAGTGGGTCATTGACTCAATCCTTTAACTGTGGGTATTATCCACTCTGGATAATCGCTTTGACACGCGGTCTTATCATTGTTTGCATGTTTCCAAAGCATAAGAAACAATAATCTGATTATCTTTGAAAACATTTTCAAATATATTGCATATACATATACATATGTATGTATACACAAAAAAACCTCAATACATATGTATGTTGCAAAATAAATTATCAAATAAATGTTATTAAATTAACAACTAAATTGATTTTGATTTTATAACCCAACAAGGGGATTCCCATAATATTATATGATTGTGGAAAATCCCACTAGAATGCATATACATACATACATACAATGCTATCGCTTCTAATTTGATCATTATCATAATTCTCTTGTGAACATGAAACGGAAGAGAAAAAAAGATTATCTGATTTATGCATTTATTTATTAATTGTTTGTATTTTTCTTGGTTTTTTGTGTCTCTAAATTTTGCACTGTCTACAATTTGTGTACCTCTCTCTCACACACTCTTACTCTGTCCCTCTCTACCGGTATATTTGCGTGTTGTTCTGTTATTAGTTATTCAACTAACTGCGACAGTCTCAGTTTTACTCAAAGAACAATCCGATGACAGAACATGTGACGTGCCATTAAGGACAACAAATGATAATAAAAATCAATTTAGAAAGTTTCTTGCTTTTGCCGCATAATTGAATTAACCCTCTCTATACGGCCTGGGCCAATGCAATCTCATACAATACATAACATACATACATATGTATATATGTATTGTATATTATATTGTGCATATCATATAAATAAATATATGTTATATATATATATATAATATTTCGACTTACCATCGCAATGTTTTGCTTGTTGTGTTTCAAGTTCATCAGGCGTTGTCCTTAACGCACAATTATCCTTCGTGCACTTCTGCATGCTGCGTTATTCCTGTCCTGTGTGGACTCCCTCTCTTTGACACTTTCCTCCTCTCAAAACACTTTTGCGACAATGTGCACTATGCGCTCGTCCCCCAACTGAAAGCTTCACTAATTTATGTAAATATCTTATGACTATTTGCGAACAATTTTTTAAACGTTCAAATTAGTATTTGATTTCAACAAGATTTTCTGAAACTGAGCCCGTCGTAAATGAGTGTTCAAAAATTCCTAATGAAATATATGTCTAGGCCAACTGGCTTTCAACAAATAACAATGCGAATAAGCACTTTCCAATGCACACTTCGATTGTGTTTAAATTTTTTTTGATTATTTATTTATCTATACAAATTTATCGTATATAATACCATATATATAATTTAATTATAATTTATTTGATTTTAAAGAGTTTTTTGGAGGTCATCATCAGCTGGCAATTTCTTTCTTGTACAAAAAATCTATGTTTCGAATGTTTAAATTACCAAAAATCATTTAAATGAATTGCATATATATATATATATATATATATGTATGTGTGTGTGTATGTATATATGATTTCTTTTTAGCACTTTTATGCCATTAATATCAGGGCTGTCAATCGCCTGTGAGTCCCGTGAACTTATACTATTACTATGTATATACGTATGTATGTATGTTAATATGTATGCATATGTATATGTGTGTGTTTTCAGACAAAGTTCAAAGTTCAATGCATTGCCTACGACACGCACAGTAGCAGCACCATAAATGCTCCCCCCCCCCACCCAACCCCTCGCCCCCTCCTCATTCGTATCTTTTATCCAACCCAACCAAAGGTTGAATATCATGCAAATTTTTTACACATGTCGGGGAAATTCTAATCGTAACTTTTGGAGCTGATGATATGGCCTGTCATCCATTCGTTCATCACGCAGCTCTGCATAAAAAAATACAGAACAGAACATTCATAACGAATAACTTACGGGGTTGCCATCATTTGCACCTATACATACCCTTCACCTCCCCCACGCTATGCTAAACCAATTTACATACGAGTATGTGAAAAGATACAAAGATACCTAGATACTTTCCTTATGCAATTCATTAGTTGCAACGGTTTTTCAAGAACTTTAACAAGCATATTCTTTTTAAATTAATTCATTTTTTAAAACATTTTTAAGATACTTTTCAATTTTTTAAATATTATTAAACATTTGTCATTTACATATATATAGATTTTTAATTTTTTAATTACAGTAAACCATATCTACATACACATTTATATAGAAAAAATACATAAAATAATTTCACAAAAATTGTTTTATTTTATTTTTATTTTTCAAACATTTTGAATTTTTATATAAACTTTTCATACGTATTTTATCAGTACATACGCTTACATACACATGTATAATATTATGGGCAAATATATTATATTTCAACAGGAAAAAAACAAGAAATAAATAAATAAATAAATACGAATAATCCTTGTTATTTATGGGTTTTTACCTAATTTAACTGTTTCATGATTTTATTATGGGACTATCCAAAGCTATTAACCTAAATATTGATTTGTAATAATTGCGATAGATCCACTGACATACATACATACATATACATGTATATATGTACATATATATACATATATAAGTGTGTGTGTGTATGTGTATCTAAATAATATTTATAGGTTTTTTTTATAGCCTCAGAAACTGACATACTTAATGCTCGCAAAACATATGTTTGTGTGTTTTTTTTTAGATTTTTCTAATTTGTTTTTTCTTTGGAACTATTAATAATGTATATAGTATAAAATGTATACATTATCAATATATTTATATATAGTATATACTTATGTATATATCTGTGTATGTGTAGTCGTATGTCCTCGTACAAGTTAATGGAATGATGTCTCAGAGAGAGAGGATAATATTATATTGTATTGTTGTATGTACTTTGTACATATTTCATAATGCCGGCAATGGCTTTTTGTGGTTTTTGTCGTCATTGGATACAGAAATAGGCGTGAATCTATTAATAGATGTCAGATACGTCAGCGGGCCAAGTTTTGAACTAATTCCCCTGTTTGATCGATAGCTTTGGCCAAAACAATGGCAACTGCTAAAATTCTCGTATCAAGAATTCCTCATGCAGTTAAGATAGAAACGTAACTCTGAATCTTGTCCATAAATTGTGTCAGTCTATCAATTTATAATTATAATTATAATTATAATTATAATTATGTTTGTGTGTGTATTTAATAATTTTCATTTTTATTTTTATATTTTTTTTCTTTAGTCAATAACTGCCGATATACAACTAACGATTTTTAACTGACAATATACCATAATAAAGAAAAAAGCGAAAAACAAAAACAATAACAAAAAATAAATAAATAAATAAGTATATATATATTAAAATGGGTCGAAAAATAACTGTGGCGGTTACCACACTGAATCAATGGGCAATGGACTTTGAGGGGAATATGGCAAGGATATTACAATCCATACTGGAGGCCAAGGATATGGGTGCCAGCTATCGCACTGGCCCAGAACTGGAGGTGTGGTAAGTTTGCAACAATTAATTAATTAAATATTCTAAAATATTAAATTTAATTATTTAAAATATTATATGTTACAGTGGCTACAGCTGCGAAGATCATTTCCATGAGCCGGACACATTTCTACACTCGTGGGAGACGCTCTTTGAAATAATGATGTCACCATTTTGGTAAGGATTCACGCGTATCCTTCGTCTAATTTAAATAATTAAACTATTGAATTAATTTATTGTTAATTTTGACAGTGCAAACATGCTGGTGGATGTCGGTATGCCCGTGATGCATCAGAATGTCGCGTATAATTGCCGTGTGGCGTTTTTTAATCGTCAAATTTTACTAATACGTCCCAAGATGGCAATGTGCGATGATGGCAACTATCGGGAATCGCGCTGGTTTACCGCCTGGACAAAGTCATTGCAAACGGAAGAGTATCTATTGCCGCGTTTGATAAGCCAGCACACGGGACAGGAGACAGTGCCTTTTGGTGATGCAGTGATCGCGACGCGGGACACCTGCATTGGCTATGAGATCTGCGAGGAATTGTGGAATGTGCGTAGCAAACATATTGAAATGTCATTGGCCGGCGTTGAGCTAATTGTTAACGGTTCCGGTAGCTATATGGAATTGCGGAAGGCGCACATCACCACCGATCTCATATGCAATGCCAGCTTCAAAGCCGGCGGTGCGTATCTTTTTAGCAATATGCGCGGCTGCGATGGCCAACGTGTTTATTTCAATGGATGCTCGGCGATAACGCTCAATGGTGAATTGCTGGCACGTGGACAGCAATTTTCATTGCAGGATGTTGAGGTGACATTGGCGACGATCGACTTGGAGGAGATACGTGCCTATCGCGTCAGTTTGCGTTCACGTTGCTCAACAGCGGCCGGAGCAGCAGCGTATCCGCGTATTCGTTGTGATTTCGAGATGTCCACGCACAATGATATATTCAAGTCATCGACACCGCCACTGCACTGGCCCAATCACTCCATCGAGGAGGAGATTGCACTGGGGCCAGCCTGCTGGCTCTGGGACTATTTGCGTCGATCCGGACAGGGTGGTTTCTTTTTGCCACTTAGCGGCGGTGTCGATTCAAGTAGCTCGGCAACAATAGTTCACTCCATGTGCCGGTTAATCGTGCACGCCGTGCAGCATGGCGATGCCCAGGTGCTGTACGATATACGCAAAATACTTGCCGACAATGATTATACGCCGGATAACGCAGCTGGACTGTGCAACCGGCTATTGGTCACCTGCTACATGGGCAGCGTGAATAGCAGCAAAGAGACGCGACGTCGTGCCTCCCAATTGGCAAATCAATTGGGTAGCTATCATATTGAGATTAGCATCGATCTGGCGGTGAATGCATTATTGAGCATATTCAATACGGTCACCGGCTTGACGCCAGTGTTTCGCACTCAAGGCGGTTGTGCCAGGCAAAATCTGGCGCTGCAGAATATACAATCCCGTATACGCATGGTATTGGCCTATATATTTGCCCAGTTAATGCTCTGGGTACGCAATCGGCCAGGTGGCCTCCTCGTCTTGGGCTCGGCCAATGTTGATGAATCGCTGCGCGGCTATATGACCAAATATGATTGCTCCTCGGCTGATATCAATCCGATCGGTGGCATATCCAAGACAGATCTGCGTCGTTTCCTGATCTATGCCAAGGAGAAGTGAGTGAGAATCCATCTATTTCAAAATGTTCATATTCTTAGTAGTATTTTTTATGAATAGATTTAATCTACCTGTGCTGGGATCGATCATCGATGCGCCGCCCACAGCTGAACTTGAGCCGTTGCTGGAGAATGGCGAGCTGCTGCAAACGGATGAGCAGGACATGGGCATGACTTATGCCGAATTGAGCGAATATGGGCGATTGCGTAAGCAATCCTATTGCGGTCCATATAGCATGTTCTGCCGCCTGGTAGCCACTTGGAAGGGTGACCTTTCACCCAAGGAGGTGGCCGATAAAGTTAAACATTTCTTTCGCTGTTATGCCATCAATCGTCATAAGATGACCGTATTGACGCCTTCAGTACATGCCGAAAGCTATAGTCCCGATGACAATCGATTTGATCATCGTCCTTTCCTATATCGCGCCAACTGGAGTTGGCAATTCAAGGCCATCGATGATGAGGTCGACAAGCTGCAATCCGTCTACACGCCATCGTCTGCACATGTTAGGCCCAGCAGCGATGATCTGGTGCTCTCGCAGGATACCAGCACGCGACCCTCAATGCTAAGGGATGACTCGAAGCATTCATCGCCATTGTCGTGCGGATCGCTGGATATGGGCATATCAACAGCCGTCTTGACCCATATGGATAATCCGCCGCCAATTGGCAAGAAGCCGAGCGGCTTCTCAAAGGTTCATGTGAATGTGCTTGGCAAGATTAAGGATCGCACCGGTATACCCGTTTAGGATTCGCATTGTATTACAGGGCAAATTGGAGAACTGTATAATTAAATAGCTTTGGTTGCATGCGACCAATTAGACATTGTTAGTGGCTTATACACGCATCTTATTACATTTTAGACTTTTACACTGCGCTATGGGCCAGAAGTCGATTTTTTTGTTTTTAAATGTTCATTGATTGTATTTTTGTTTTTTAATCCATTAAGTAAATTCATCATAGATATTGAAAATTTAAAAATTAAGCTTTAAAAGCTTCAAGGACAGGCAATCGATCAGCTGATTGTGTAAACAATTTGTTTACAATTGGTGAAATTTGTGCTATAAAATTTAAAAAAAAAATATATATATATATGGAAATTAAAGATCAAGTTATGCAGAATCTAGTGTACATACTTTTTGTTACTGTACTCTTAGAATTTAAATGTGGAATAGAACTAATTATCTGCATCATCCTTACAGAAATTAATAACTCCAGTTTGTACTTCTGAAATTACTACTAAGAAATTTCTTTTGCCCGTTTTTTGCCGATTTTTGTCAATTTGGAAATTAACTGGCACAGATTTTCACAAAATCTCTTACTAATGAAAATTCTCTTATAAAAGTAGTATTTAGTCTTCTGGAATTTACATCTACCCAAAAAATGGAGATTCAGTTACAAATCAGTTTGATTAACAGTCGGATTCTAAATCTGATGAAGACAAGTGCAACATATAGCTAAATAAACAAAACGAAATCAATTAACCTAAAAATAATAATAAATTTCCTTTTTATTTTTCCTACTTATTGAAAAGTAAAATTTATTCATATCATATTAAATATATTAAATATTGAACTTTGAAAATTTTGAAATAAAATTCTACATTTCTGTAGCAACAACCTAATAATTTGTAAGGGAGGTAGGAATTTTTTATATTAACTATTTTATGACATTATGAGCAAATGTGCAAAATTTCAATTCTGTAACTTTATTTTTGGACTTTATGCCAAAAAAAAATCGACTTCTCGACCATTGTGCGCTGTTAGAATTTAAAAAATAAAATTAAAAGCAAACAAAAACAAAGAAACAAACAACATTTACAAAATTGTAAACTTTAGATACTGTGTTATACGTACGGGAACACTTAAACACTTATGTAATACATACAACTATGGTACATACATACATACATACATACATTCTAATATCAACACGCTTAAACTCGCTTCAACTCGCTACAAAGTTCAAGTTAAGCGTCCTAGTCATTTTGTAGTTGCGTCAATTTACAATTTACAATTTATTATATTATACAAAACAAAATCAAAAGGAACCTTATTTGTTTGAAAACAAAAAGGAAATTCTAAAACTAAATATTACATTTTTAAAAAAACAAAAGAAAAATACACTTCCCAAGTACAAACTAAACATGATTTGTTTCATTTATAATTACTTTAAAAATCAAATTTAAAAATTGTTTTGGCAAGGAAATTTTTATATTAAAAAAATATATAATATAACTATATAGTATGTATATTGATTTATTATTTATATACTGTAATAATTTCATTAAAAATAATAATTTTATACAATTTATACTCTATTTAAAAAATAATATTTTATCTTTCTGTTAGAGTTTGTTCTTTTTGTAAACTTTGTTTTTAATTTTAAAAAATAAAATCGTCCTGTGTCTATTCTAAATTTAAAATGTTTTCATTTATTATAGAAAATATTCGAATTATTTTTATTTAATTTGTATATATTGTAAATATTTATTTACCTATATATAGATATAGATATACTTACATATATAATGTGTGAATATATTCAGCTTTCATCTATCAAGAGAATATTGCGTTAATTTTCGCCAAGTGAATTGAGATGATGTAATGTATTCAGAAAAGATAATCCATCAAGAAACTATATACTAAATATGATTGTATGTATGTTTATATATGTGTATGTGTATGTGTATTTGAAAACTAAATGTAAGAGCCAAAAAACACAATTTGGCTGTCAAATTGAATTAGTGCATATGAAAAATAATTCATAAATAATATGTACAAGCATTAACAATTTTCCTAGACAATTTGACAAATGATGTAGATTTCGATGGGGCATGCTCAACGCAACGGGATACCCTGTAGATATATGTATGTATGATGTCATCTCATTTCATTTCATCAATTTGTAAATAATTTAGGATTAGGATAATTGTATGACGGAGGGATTATCAAAGGGATTTTCATTTTGAATCCATCTCAAATGTTTATTTTATATGTACATACAGCACATTAATATGTACAAGTGTATGTGTATATGTGTATGTGTATGTGCGTACATCAAGTTCCCAAAAATTAGGACAATAATTCTTCTCCATTAAAAAGTTTAACGTCTAATAATATTATTTATTAGATGTACTTATAATTGCACTAAAAATATTTATAAAAAAAATTAAATGATCGTAGGTTCAAAGCTCGGCTGAGATTGAGAAGCTTTTTGAGCTTTTCGCGACTTTTCTTATCACCTAAAGCTTTTGCAATAAAATTGATTATACTTAACTTAAAATGTTTATGTTCTTTTTGACTTATTAAAGCTTTGAACTTGAGTTACATACACACATACACACATACATATGACACATACATACATGTGTTAAACAATAAAAACAAAAAAAAATAAATAATAATTTATGTGAAATGTGAGCAAAAATTAACATGAATCTTGAAGAAATGTCTCCACCAAATGAATGATTATATTTATTGTTATTATTTTTAAATGTGTGTGTGTGTGTGTGTGGATAGATTTGTTTATAAAATACACATGCATGTGTATGCATACAGTCACACGTTATGCATGTGTGTGCGAGTAGAATTGAAATTGAGACGACCCTCCTCTATGAAGAGTGTTTTGAAAAGCGTTAGAGAGAGCTTACTATGCGAAACGCCTACGAATGTATGTATGTATGTATGTACATATGTTTGTATGTATGTATACTCGCATAATAATAATAATAATAATACAAATCAAAAAAGATTATCAGCCCAGTGGAACGAATGAGTCGCGAAGTTCTCCAACTGAATCAGTCGCGAATACCGCGTGAATGCGTACGTTGAGTGCGGTGCGGAGCGGAGTGGAGTGAAGCGGTTAGATACGACTCAAGCGAGTACTCACTTGTACCAATACGTATACGGGTTAGCGCAGACATGAGCCGGATTAAGGAGGAGCTGAGATTTGTCATACTCGATTGCGATGGGGGCAGCGATGATGCGTGGGCTCTCCTCCTGCTGCTGCGCGCTGAGGAATGCGGTCAACTGCAGCTCCTGGCGGTGACAACCACAAGTTGTGGTAATACGACCCGCGAGAATGCGGCTAGGAATATGCAACGCATGCTCAAAGCGAGTGCCAGAGAAGATGTAATTCAATTCATTCACCCATTCATTCATTCATTCATTCATTCATTCATTCATTCATTCATTTGTTTTCGCAATATTATCCAATAATTTTCATTGTGCTTTAGGTGCCCATTTATCTGGGCGCAGTTGAGCCGCTAATAGGACACATCGCAACGGATAGGAAACTCTTCCATGGACGCGACGGATTCGGTGATTGCCTCCGGCAGGACGATAGCTGTGCGGCAGTCGCTAGCTTTGTGCAGCCACAGCATGCGGTTACGGCAATTTATGAACTCTGCCAGACACATCCACACCAAGTCAGTATTATCGCAGTGGGTCCACTGACCAATCTGGCACTGGGCTACACCATGTATGGGGAGCAGTTTGGCGCGCACATCAAGGATGTGTACATTATGGGTGGCAACTATCAGGGCGTTGGCAATTCATCGCGTGCGGCCGAGTTCAATTTCCATTCAGATCCTGAGGCAGCGCACGCCGTGCTCCTAAAGACACGTTGTCCAATCACCATATTGCCATGGGAGCCATGCACCAGGGAATGCTTCTATATACCGATCGTAAGGGATTTTCAAATCCAACTGTATCTGTATGAATTACAATACTTCTTAATATACACAGGATTGGCGCTTGGTTGAGTTTGGGAAACGTGCAGCCATCGTGCAGCACCATGCCATCAATATACTGACGGAGGTGGAAAGTGCCCAATGGCTGCCAATACAGAAATACGGATTCGACAATTGGAATCCATGCGATGCCTTCATTGTGGCCGTATTACTATTCGATAAACAATTCGTTAAAAAGCACAGCACCTGGCATGCCACGGTCGATCTGACGGGCACCCATACGCGCGGTCAAATGGTGCTCGATCATTTGAGGGAAATCGATAAGTTCCCAGAGAATATCCGCGTCATTGAGGTGGTCGATGACGAGTTCTTCAAACGTATCGTCGAATGGGTGGCCGGATTACATGAATTTGGCATTCCATTGGATTTAAAATAAGTAGCATACATCGACTCATTAATAAAATGTTTAACATTCTATTCAAATAATATTTTATAAATAAGTATAAATAAATAAATAAATAATGGTTTAATTTAAACGATTAATTCAAAGTGTGTATATTCTGATGTATATGCATGTCTAGACACTGCACAGACACAAACACAAACACAATATTACATACATACATATGTATATAGTATACAACAATATGAATTTACATTGTTTATTTAATCAAGTTGGTTTTGCTGTCTGTGCAAAATTATTGTCGATCCCGGAGATTATAACTACACAAGTTTTATGAGCATACGAGTACATAAATAAATAAATAAATGAGTACATAAGTAAATAAATAAATAAACGTATTATCTATACACGACTATACTTGATTAGATTTCAATGCAATTTATATAAGTTTAAAGATAAAACAATATTTTTATTTCTTGGTTTTAATAATAAAACTATTATTCTATCATAAACATTTCATTAAAGGCATATTAAATTTAAAAAAATATCAAAAACTTAATTCAACATACAATAAAAATTTCCATTTCATTTTTATTCATTAAATTGAAATTTTTGTTAATTCATTGCAGAAATTATACTGAACCACTAACCATACATTGTATGTTGTATACTTAGTGACTGAACTTAAAAATACGTTAAATTGCATACATTCATTGCAAAATGGCAACACTGAAAAAACCAGATGTTTGTAATTATCGATATAATCTGACATATTACAGCACTTATTTTGATACAAAACTGAATTATTTCAAATGTTTAGTTAGCATAAAGTAGCAACGACATTTAATAAAAATTTACTTAATATACGAAAAAAATTAATCTGTATTTATTCATTAAACTATTTTTATCGGATATCGATATCAAGTTTTATCAGTGTGAATCAACATGATGTCAATGCGTATCGATATCGACTTAATAAGAATCGATACATTACAAGATACGATGTATTTCATACATCGTTGGTCGTTGTTCTCGTGTCGTCAAGGCGTATGAAATTTGTTTTTCTAATTTATTTTCAAATAATATCAAGTTTTGTGCTGCTCATAATTATTTTCCATTATATTTATTATATAACAAATGCAATATTCGGAGATATACGGAACTATACAATATTTCGCAAAAGGCACAAGACAGTAAAACATAACATAACACAAAACACTAAAGAAACATTTGCCGAACCCAAAACGCGGAGCATAACAAATAATTGTTTAAAAGATTCTTTAACGAAAGCGGAAAAAATTATGCAAACAAACGATGATGCCAAGTTTATTAAAAAGTGAGTGTATAATAAAATAGCATAATAAATTAATAAGTTTTATGTGAATATTACAAGAATATTAACTACTAAAGAAATATATATTTGTATGTATGTATGTACATAATATCAATATAACAATATGTATGTACATATATATGTAAGTGCGTCAGAAGCAATGAGACCATCATTATATTGAAAACCCACTCACCTTGCCGCCAACCCAACAACAACAATTGCCACAAGGGGGCAACTCTTATGTTACTTTTTTATTGATTTTTCCCCCACTTGTCTCTTCACATTCGTTTTGGCCAATTATGTCCACATCGAGTAGTTAAAGTACTTAAACGATAGCACGACCAAGTTACGGCTAAAATTACTTAATGTCAATGCACCCAATAAATTAATACAACTAACTAAATATGTATTTTTAGTATATATTCTAGATGTTGTTCGCCTTGACTGCTTTTTATCATAATCAACTTATAACGAAAACCGTTAATACATATATTGGTCCATTTTGGTTTTTGTTTTTATAAAAATAATAATTATATACTTTTCGTAATTAAATAGCTCATTAACAAAATAACGATTTCAAAATTAATATTTATTAATATTTTACAAATTTTTCAACTTAGCTTAAAATCTTAATAGTTTCAAAAGAAAATTTCAATATATAGATTATAACAATAACAATTTAATGTATTTTTTTTTGTTGTTATTGGCGACCTAATCGTTAGTTTTTTTTCCAATTAGGATAAAATTCTCTTAAATTATATAAATAATTATATTAAAATACAAGAAATTAACTAGCTTTACATAGCATAATATTTATTATGTGCATAAATAAATTGTTTAAAATGTTTCGCCCATTCACAGGCGTTGGAAAGGGGGTTGCATTGAACCGCATCCCACGGATAAGGCCTTGATAGTTAATTACCAGCTGGAGGCGACCGTTTTTGGAGAGCCTAACAATCCCATGATTGAAGAGAAAAAGGTTTATTATTATGTTTTATATTAATTATAATACAAATTTATTTATTAAAAACTTTTGAATTATAATACAGAATTGCCAGAAAATCATAAGGCTTCGCTCGCTAAATGCCAAAACAGATTCCGCTGCATTGGCACGGGAAGTGGTAGAAAAATGTGATTTGATACATAAATCGCAGTTGAATGATGTGGAGCAAATCATATTCTATCTGAAGAATCGCAAAGATAATGCTAGCAATGGTAAGAATAATTTGTGTTCTATTAAAACAATATTTATGTTATGTTTATTTTTTTTTTGTTTTTATAATAAGCTGACAATGCGGAAAATACGCATACAAACAGTCGAAGATCGGCGGTTCAGACCAATTCCCGCTCCTCGGCGCGATCGCACAGCAGTGTGGCTGCCATGTCTGGTAGTACGATAAGTTCCAAATCGAATGGAACCTCAGCACAACAAACGCCGGCGGCAGATGTCTCAATTAATAATATTGATGAATATGTCGAGCTGCTCTACGAAGAATTAAGCGAACGAGTTCGTGGCTCAGCGATGATATTGCAGATAGCACGTAATCCCGATAATCTCGAAGAATTGGAAAAGAATGGTATGCCATGGCTAATAAATGTTTAAATCATATTTTATAATATTTGATAAACATTTTCTGTCTATTTTCATTTCTATCGCTTTAGAGGCGTGTCTGAGCGCCTTATCACGTGTCCTGCGCGAGGATTGGCGCAAAAGTTTGGATCTCTCTACGAATATAATCTATATATTTTTCTGTTTCTCCTCTTACACCAAGTTCCATCCACTTATTGTACAATACAAGGTATGAAACACAATGAAATTGTTCATTTGAATTTCAAAATTTATCTCAACTTTTGCCAGATTGGATCACTTTGCATGGATGTGATCGACTACGAGCTGCGTCGCTATGATACGATGCGAAATGAGCTGGATGTGCGTAAACAACCGAATGCATCGACGCCCTTATCGGCAAAGGCGAGTAAAGAAAAGCTAAATCGCAGTACCGATGACTTTCTGGATATAATGAATGAAGAGAAACCGAAAGAGGTATGTGCCATGAATCATCTGATGCACACTAAAATATTTTATTTAACTAATTCAACTTCATACAAATAATATTAAATGTAATTGTTGTTGAATTGCAATTGGAAACTTGTTGTTATTGAATTCATCTTTTGATGTTTTGCAGATGGAGCCGCCACGTCGCCGTATACCAGAGCTGAAACAGCGACCCAAATCCGGCAATTGGAGCAGCTTTCATGGAACAATGTCCTCGTCATTAATTAAAAGTCAAATACTCAATAGCAGCTATCATGAGGCACTCTCATCTGGCATCAACTCAAATTCAAATTCAAATTCAAATCCGAATGCAAATGCATTGGAATCTCAATATTCAGCTGAATTTAAGGCGCAAAGCAACGAATCGTTGGATCAAAATGATCCAAAGGCGAAAAAGGAGGAAATTGATCGCTTGAATAAGCAATTGAAAATATTTGCCAAGAAGCAGGAGCAGTTGCTGCGCGTTGCGTTTTATCTATTGTTGAATATGGCCGAAAATGTTAAGCTGGAGGAGAAAATGCGTCGAAAGAATATTGTTAAGATGCTCGTTAAGGCATTGGATCGACAAAATATTGATTTACTGATGCTGGTGAGCACGTTCCTCAAGAAATTGTCAATTGTTGGCGATAATAAGGATGAGATGTGCGCATTAAATATTGTGTCGAAGCTGCCGCGTCTCTTTCAAAATGCACATTCGGATCTTGTACAGGTGACGCTGAAGCTGGTGTTTAATTTATCCTTTGATGGTGCACTGCGTCGTAAAATGATTGCCATCGGTTATCTGCCAATGTTGGTCATGTTTATCAATGATGAGAAGCATCATGGCATTGCCGTTAAAATCCTTTATCATATGAGCCTCGACGACAAGGTCAAGTCAATGTTCACGCACACGGAGTGCGTCCAAATGGCCACAGATGCAATCATATTGAATCTTAATGTTAAGGTTGATCTCGATCTCATTGCGCTATGCATTAATCTATCACTGAATCGCCGGAATGCGGAAATTATGGTCGAAGGCCAGCGTTTGCACAGTCTGATGGATCGTGCGTTTAAATATCAGGATGCGCTACTCATGAAGCTATTGCGAAACATTTCCCAACACGAATCCTTGCAATTGCAATATATTGATTATGTCGGCGATCTGGCACGCATATTGACCATCTGCGATGATGAATCATTCATTGTTGAATGCCTTGGCATTTTGGGTAATTTGGCACTAACCGATTTGGATTACTCGCAAATATTACAGAATTTTCAATTAATACCCTGGATACGGCAACTGCTTGTGCCGTGTGCCCGTCTCGATGATCTTGTCCTTGATACTATCGTCTATTTGGGCACCTGTGCCTTCGATGAGCTATGTGCTCTGCTCTTCTGTCGCGCCAAGGTTGTGCTCTCATTAATCGAATTGCTTAAGGCAAAACAGGAAGATGATGAAATTGTTCTACAAATTATCTACGTATTCCAGCAGATACTCCGCCATGAGAGCACACGCGAGTATATGATCAAAGAGACGGAATCTCCGGCGTATCTCATCGATTTGATGCACGATAAAAACGAAGAGATTCGAAAAGTTTGCGATTATTGTTTAGATATTATTGCAATAAGCGACAGCGAATGGGCCAAGCGTATAAAGGTAAATTCTATTACTTAACATTAACATTAATTGTTTAAAAAAATAATAAAAATAATTATAAATTATTATTTTGTTACAGTTGGAAAAGTTTCGTAATCACAATTCGCAGTGGCTATGCATGGTCGAATCGCAATTGGATCGGGATAACGATCAGGATTATGTTGACAATAATGATGATGATAACGATCTAGATACGTATCTACGATCCGAGTATCTGGACAATTGCGATCTCTATAATACCTCAAATATAAATGAGCCCGACGTGGATACCAACAGTAATAATAGCAATAATCCGGCTAGTCCAGTCATGTCTACATACAGTAGGCCAGTCAGCACGTAAGTTAAAGTACTATATAATATATATAATATAAAATTAAGTAAATTGAATGTTTAATGCATTTACAGTTATCGGCGCAGTCAGGATCTGGATGAGCTATATAATATGACGTCCAGCTCAAAGTCACAGGGTTCCAGTCAAGGCGGCAACGATGGCAATTATATGTTCATGTCCAACAAATCCTTGGATGCGGATGTTTTGAACGATGATTTGGCATAGAAAGAGATAGCAAATACTATATACTATATGCGATATATATATATACACATATACACATATATATATAATTTGATATGCAAAAGTGAATTTGTCAGTTTTGTCATTCTAAAGAGTTACCTCCTTACCAAAAATATATAGTGTATGTATATATATATATATATAGTACACATACATACACACTTAATTATCTATTTTACATATGTATACCATATACATCGGTCCTTCAACACGCTTATATTTGTCAAAGATATTTTTGTATTATCTGCTGGGCAAAAATTATACTCAAGATATTTTTTAATGTTCAAAAATTGAAGAATTGAAAACCTTAACGATATTTTTACGGGTATTATTTTAGTTTAAACTTTTAGTTTAGTTTATATTCTAGTTTATTTTTATGTATGTGTTCGTTTTTTGTGCAATACTTAGACAATGTATTATACTATATAATTTTTATATTTGTATTATTGTAATTATAATTATGATTAATTTAATTTTAAACAGTTAAACAAAAACAAAAAGACGCCCAAACAAAAATAAAAATAAAAAAAGAAACTACAATAAATAAATGCACTACGAATGTTTTAAAATAGAAATGCTGTTAATAATTTTAATAACAATTATAATAATATGGATTGATTGATTGAGTAATTGATTGATATACCCCGTACCATTTTTTGGAATAATTCACAATTCGATTTCTAAAATCATAATTTCATTGTTTAATTTCTTTGCATTAAATGCTTTAAAAATTATAACATATACTCCTCCTCCCACACAAGGTGTATGTACATATGGTACATACACTTGCACATTCACACAAATTTATTTACATAACATACATTTATAAACAAAAACAAAAACCCTCTAAAACTTAACAATTAAATTTGAATTGGATTTTGGCTCACAGAAGCGACGAGGTGAAAATCTGCTTGAGGATTTGCGGCAATTGGATGAGATCCATGCAAACGAAGCTTTGTCCAGCTGGCATTTCGGTTTTGATGCTGCAGGACACAAAGGATTACAATACATACATGTATATATATATATATATATCGAATATATATATGCAACTTACTCGTCGGCTTCCTCAGCCAAGCTACCGATAAAGATGACATAGCCTTTGACTTTGGGCTCGCCACGTTTCAACGCAAGTGCCAAATCCTTGGGCGAGATGCCGTAGCGTGCCAGATTCGCATCGCTAAGCACCACGACAATGCCATTCTCATAATCCACCTCCGCACCCAACGTTGAGCAGGCCTCGCGTGCCGCTTTGACGGTGCTGTCACCAGACCAGCAAAACTGCGAATGGGCGTGCATCATCCGGATGGTCTCGAAACGATCCTTGTCGTTCTTTGGGGGACTACCGATATTGACGAATGGCAGCTCCCAGCCCTCGCCGCTGTGTCCAATAATATCGTATACAATTTTCTTCTCGTATCCTTCGAATGCCTCCATAACCATCACAACCGCCTCCAATTGTCGGTCCAGCCGTCCATCATAGCCATTGAATCTGTAAAAGGATTGGCATTGCGGAAAACTTCAGATGCAAAAATATTTGTTGCTTCTTACCTGTACATGGAGCCGGAGACATCGACGACAAGCTTGAGACGATTGGGCAGCTCCTGGACATGATCCGCCCATGGGTTTGCCTCAGCGCGTCGTCTATAAATATTCTTTTCTCCGGTTATTCCCTCTATGAGCCGTGTATCATCAATCTCGCCGTGCGTTTGATATTTCTGCCATTGGCGTTCCTTGCTCTTCGTCTGCATCGCCTCCAAAATGGCCTTGAGCTGTTGCACCTGCTTTCGATTTGGCTCACTGAATTGCGCATAAAGCTGATGATCATGCGCCGACATTTTGATCTCCTTTAGCTTCTGTTCGAAGGCTTTGCGATTCATTTCTCGAGCGGCACGCTTGATTTCCTCGGGCACATCGGCTTTCTCCTCGTCGCTCAATTGATGCACCTTATGACCCTTGTCCAGCCGAAAGGGTCCGCCCTTGCCACCAAGTCCCGCAGTGTCACGTCCACCGCTGCCACCTGCCCACGTATTGCCACCCACATGGGGCTCATTTTTTGGATCCAATTTACCAAATTTCGGCCCAGAGACGCCCAAGCCGCTGTGCCTCTTCACGGTTAACTGCAGCTCCCTTTTCTGGCGCAACGCTTGCAGCTCATCCTTGGCGTACGCCTCAATTGGCAAGCCATGTTTGGCCAGCACCTGGGTGACCTGTTGCAGTGCCTCCGTTTGGTAGCGATCGAAATCCAACACATTCCCCACCAGCTCAGACATATTCTCATCCGGATAGCGCTCCAAATGCTTCACAATGCTCACAACTTCACGCGTTGAATACGGATAATTGAGGAGTCCTTCATCCGCCAAGGTGCGAAGCTCTCCAAAAGCATTCACCAAAATCTTCAGGGTTTTCATTGGAACATTTGGTCCATATTTCTGGAGTAAATAGATCTCAGATTCGGGCGTCGGATTATCAATGGCATGACAGCTGAAGACATCTCCAAGTGCGGCAAAGAAATCATTGCCCAGAAATGGAAAACCTGGACGATTCGCAAGCACAATTAAACGAAAATCGGGATGCATCTCAATGAAGTTGGACGATGCGGCATCAGCATTAACATTGCCGCCGGGTTGAATGATCCGGCGTCCATCCGATAGAACCATTTCACCGCTTTCGACGAGGGTGCGCAGTATGCAGGTGACATTGACCGGTGCCTTGTCCGCCTCATCGACGACTAGGACGTGACCGGCCTTAACGGCCTTCACCAGGGCGCTGTCTTCGTAGACCACTTGGCCATCCCGTAGTGTCGATTGTAGGGTCAGGCTGTGCACCGTGGTATCCCTGTGCAGCTGTATATATTCCCGTGGACGACGCATCAGCTCCAGCAGTCGATCGATGAGCTTGTTTTTGCCAACGCCCTGATTGCCCACCAGCAGCAGATGCTCACCCAGCAGATAATCCTGGAGTAGACGCTCCAGCAAAACCAAATGATGTGGCAGATCATAAAACAGAGTGCTCGGAATTTTCGATTCCTGCTCCAATGTTATTTGACCCAGCTGCATCTCAGTTTCACCAATGCGCAGCTTATCGCTCGACAGGCTCACGTGCCTGTGGCTCCTTCCGCCGCTGCCACCTGATTTTGGTTCTATGCCCACCTGCTGCATGGCCTGCTCCAAGGCAGCGCGCGATAGTGCCGGCATAAACTTCACCAGAAACGTATTCTGTAAGATCTCATGGATGTCGCTAAGGTCACTTGTTGGATATGCGGCCAAGCGGCGACCCAACTTGAGCAGCTGCCGCGTTGACAGCGTCCCAGCTAGTCCCTGTAGCTGGGGATCACTGGAGTTACGCAAAAGCTGGGCTAATGCCAGAACCAGTTGCATCTGGGGATGCACTTCACCGCAGAGTTGCATCAGAAGCTGATGCTCCTCGCTCTGCTGCAGTGGTCGCAGCTCCTGATACAGAAATAGACTCAACAGTTCCGGTGTCAACCAATTCGTCTGGGCATTACCCGGTTTCGGTGGTTCCGCCAGGGCAACTATACGAAAGGATTCCGGTATGGGCAGCAAGCCGCTGGCATTTAGCTCCTCCGCCGTTAGACCCTGTTGCAGGAGTGCCTGATAACGATCCAGACGAAGAAGCGTTGTGCCATCGCATAGCTGTAACTCGCGGTCGTGGATTATTCTATTTTTATTAATTAAGCGATTTAGTTAATTTAATTTTAATTGTTAATTAAATTAAATTGTTAATCCGATGGATGGGATTCGATTGGATTGGATGGAATTGGATTGGATTGGATTGGATTAGCCGTGACCATTCCAAACTGGGAGGATGAGATAACTTTCTGATGGAATGTAGCTGGGGGTTAGCCATAATGGATTTGGGTGACGATGATGATGATGATGATGATGATGATGATGATGACGATGGGGTTATATAATGGTTAGCCTAACACATACCGTTGCAGGACAGATGCTGTGCTCTTGTGGAGCCGATTGAGGCCATTGAGTATGGCCACTGAGCCGGCTTTAGCTGCGCGTACCAATGGTGAATCCCGCCAGATGGTATTGCCCTCCTCATCGGTAATACGCTGCTGGACAAGATCCCGTGCGGTCATGTCCTCGTACAGCATCATCGGTTCGGTTGATTGATGCAGCAGGCGCAACAGCTGCTGTGTTACCGCCAATTTGCCGACGCCCTTTTCGCCCAGCAGACAGACATCGCCCACGGCATAGGCCTGCAGCAGGGTGGCAAGCACCTGGCGCTGATGCCCCAAATCCACGAAATTGACATTTGTGGCAGCACTTAAGCGTTGGCTTGGGGCACGTGGCAGGCATAGCTGCTGCTCATCCAGCTGGACATGAACGACATCATCCTTAAGATCGCTGGTAATACGTTGCACATTCTGGCGGGGCTTACGCTCAATCTCCAGGCTCGCGAATAATTCCTGAATGCGTTTTTGCTGTTCCGGTTTGAGCATCGACTGATACGGATACACAGTGGCTATGACATCTCGCAAGGCGATGGTCGGATTCGTTTGCTGTGGGCGAGCGTACAAAGATGAGAAGAAGAAGAGAAGAAAGAAGAAGAAATTGGATGAGTTGATGTACCAGCATCTGGGCGCCTTGACGGAGATGATGCAATGGAAAATCGGGCAATTGGAGCGCATCGTCGGCCGTTTGCAGTGTGAGGGCAAAGGTCAGCAGCTGCTTTAACTGTGCGCCGGGCACATTGGGCGTCAAATGCTGCAGTTCGTCATAGAGTTCCTGGAAGGAGTAGCTGGATATGTTGCGCGACTGGAAGCGTGAGCGTAACGGTGGATCCAAGGGTGTGCCTTTATATTTCTGTATGGGCAAGCCAAGTGCCACAATGCGAAAGTCTTCGGAGACACGGAGTAGGCCCCAATCTTCCAGCTGTTTCTTGCTGTGAGTCTGCGAATTAATCGATTTTGTAATCAAGGATCAAGGATCAACTTAATAGCATCAATACACACACACACACACACACCTCGAGTAATTTGTCAAAACGTTCGGGTGCCATTAGGAATTTACCACTCTCCAGATGCATTTCACGATTCTCGAGGAGATTGTTTAACACTGGCAGGACATTACGTTCGGCATGCTCAACGCCATCCAGCACAAGGATGCGTCCATTGATAGCCGCACGAACTGCGGCCTGATCATGATAAATGGCAGTCTTATTTTGAATCTCTCGCCGCTGCTTCAAATCACTCTCCGTCGTATCCCGACTGAGTGCCACATATTCCAGTTCCCGCTGCGTCAATTCCAGAAATTGCATCACCAACTGACGCCGCAGCGGTCCCGGTGCCCCCAACAGAAACATGTCCTGTTTGAGCGTATCCTTCTGTAGCATCCAACGCAAATGATGCAGCGCCGACTGGGCCACATCCATTGTGCCATCCGGCGTATAATTAACTATTATTATAATTATTATTATAATTATAATTAACGGATAATGGATAAATATAAATTACCATATTTGTGGGGCACCAGATGTAGCTTCTTTGGCTTTTTTAAATTCACCGTTACATCACCGATTGTTATCTTCCCGCCATCCGCATCCATGTTATCACCCGTTGTTGTTGTTGTTGTTGTCGCCCAGCCGCGTCTCCAGTTGCTTTGGAGGCTGTGACGCAACAGGTAACAGCTGCGCGATTGCATATGTAACAGCATGGCAGCTCTGCTTAATGTTTAACAACTTTAAAGCGTTAACTTAACAAGATTAAACGTTATCAACAAATACTTTCAAGAATTAAGGCAATCAACAACAATCAACATAATTGAAAAGAACAAAAACAAAAACAAAAACAATAACAACAAAACACGGGCTCAACACATGTTTGCCAGTGCTGACAGACTGACGCAATAATAGCGTTGCCAGATCTTTCAGATTAAAAAATATAATCAGAGTATTTATTTGTTGCTGCTGCAGCAAAAAAAAAAAGCCAAATTATTTGATCAAGCAGACGTTTTGACAAAACATTTTGCGCGAATTCTCGAAATTTGCCAGTAAATGTTTGTAGACAGAAGAATAAATAAATAATAAAAATGGATAAAATAATAATAATAATAATAAAAAAAAGTTATTTATAACTAAATGTAAATTTTTATTGATGTTTAAAAATAAATTTGTAATATTTATGTTATGCAAATTTTATGAAAATAATTTAGCTAAATAAATGTAGCTAAATTTGTATGGAAACGATCAAATGATTAGCACAAATACATAAATGTATTGAGTGAGTAGTGTCAAGTTTGGCTGAAAACTAGCTAAATGCGCAGCACTGCTGAACATATGTTATTTTTATTGATGGACTCACACACACACACACACGCGCATATATATATATGTATATGTATGTGAGAAAAGTGCACAAATAAAAAATAAATAATAATAAATGTTTCTTTGCACAAAATATTGCCCGGATTTGCATAAAATAATTGTTGAAGAAGCTGCAGCTATACAAATATGGTAAAAAATATATAAAAAAGTTAAAAAAAGCTGGAAAATGTTAAAATTAATTAAATTAATTTATTAATTTTTAATTTGTTTATAGTGGCATGTTTCGCTTAAGATCAGTATTATATTTTGGATTCAGTGGAGCCTAGTCGGATTGGGTTGGGGGGCAGGAAATGCAGCTCCCAATATACTGTTAGTTCTAACAGATGACCAGGACGTGGAGCTGCATGGAATGTATCCGGTGGAGCAGACATTGGAGCTGCTGGGGAAGCATGGGACACAATTCGCGAATGCGTTTACCAGCACCCCAATCTGTTGTCCGGCACGGGCGAGCCTCCTAACCGGACAGTATGCGCACAATCACTGGACATTTAACAATTCCATCGATGGTGGCTGCAATGGACACGCCTGGCGCCAAAGAGCCGAGCCACGTGCACTGCCTGTGCTGCTGCAGCGGCACGGTTATCGCACATTCTTTGCCGGCAAATATCTGAATCAGTATGCCGGCGCTGAAGTTCCGCCGGGTTGGCATGAATTTTACGGTTTGCATGGCAACTCCAAATATTATAACTATACGTTGCGGGAGAACGGACAGAATGTTAGCTACAGTGATACATATCTGACGGATCTGTTGCGTGATCGTGCCACAGCGTTCATCCGCAATTGCCACCAGGCGGGCCAGACACCATTCTTTGCCATGTTAGCGCCACCAGCTGCTCATGCACCGTTCACGCCGGCGCCACGTCATGAGGGCGCCTTCGCCCATGTCTCTGCATTGCGTACGCCCAGCTTTAACGTGCCGGACACAAGTAAGTTCCATGGAATAAGTCATCCTCAATCCAAAGATTCCATCTCGTTTGCCGTAGATAAACACTGGTTGGTCGGTTCATCCCGGGTTCTGTCCAATGGAACGATTAACAGGATCGACAAGTATTTCCAAAGGAGATGGGAGACATTGCTCGCAGTGGATGAAATGGTGGCCAGCTTGGTGTCACTGCTGAATGAAACGAAACAACTGGAAAACACCTACATCATCTATACGTCGGATAATGGCTATCATCTGGGACAGTTTGGATTACCTTTCGACAAGCGACAGCCCTACGAGACGGACATCAAGGTGCCCCTGCTTATACGTGGACCAGGCATTGCGGCGGGTCGCCTAACATATACTCCAATCAGTTTAATTGATCTGGCACCGACGATATTGGAATGGGTGAATCTACCGATTCCCAGCCACATGGATGGCCGCTCATTTGGCGGTGAACTGTCTGCGGCGCAACCAACAATGAATCGGACACTGGACCCACTGCATCCACTGCATCAACGCACCTTGCTCATCGAGTATTGGGGCGAGGGTAATGATTATACCTATAATCCGGAATGCCCGCAACAGCGGAGTGATCACTTGGCCCAGTGTACCCCAGATGGGGATTGCCATTGCCAGGATGCCTGGAATAATACATACAATTGTGTACGAGATTTTCGATATAACTTTGATCGGATCTATTGCGAGTTCCTCGATGCCGAGGTATAATATATATACACTATCCAAGATTGGATAATAATAGTATTGAAATCAATTTATTATAGAACTTTGTGGAGGCATATGACATGGCACAGGATCCGTTTCAATTACAAAATATCGGATACGAGATGTTACCGATTGAACAGGCATTATACGGCATTTTATTACAGAATCTCACTAAATGCTCGGGCAGTGCGTGCCATGTTTAATTTATTATTATTTTTATTATTATTAATATTATTATTTTATTTTATTGAAAACCAATTGTTTTGATTTAATTATTTTATTTTTATATATTATTGTAAAATTTAAAATGCCAAAAAAAAAACAAATCCATTGGCAATACTCGCTATCAATTTTCTAGCTCAATCACATATCAATCAGGGGGCAATCAACTGTATGTAGTACATACGTTTAGCTTGTAATAAATAAAAGTTACAACCGTTATAATAATACAGTCGAGTCCCGATAATTCGAAATGGCAAGGGGATCGCATTTTGTTACGAATTACAGGGGTTTCCGATTTATCGAGGTTTTCATAAGGCTCAATAGAAAAAAATTATGTTTAGATATATAGATATTATAAGTAAATAAAGC
>JBAMCR010000094.1:0-60939 GCA_037075045.1 Mulgravea parasiatica
ATATATGTATATATGTATGTAAATATGCTTAAAAAAAGAAAATCAAAGTAATTTATTAACTCTGGATCGTATTTTAAGTACATATTTAAATAGAATTCAATGTCGAAATATTTCGAAACAAACAAACATTAAGAAACTTCGTCATTTATTATTATTATAATTATTATTTTTTATAGCTGCAATCATTATCGATAACTTTCGAAACGCATACAAAAACATAAGTATATGGTATATATATTATTGTATATTTATTTTTATATTTATAGTCGCAACTCTTGTGTAAAACAAAATCTTGTTATCGAAAATGCCTTTTGAAACATATTACAAAAATTGTTTGCTTTTTTTCTGTAGAAAAAAAAAAACCAATAAAAATAAACAAAATGTTATTTAACATTTTTATCAATATTTAAAGTTCGATTTAATACAAATTTGATTATACGCTTTGATGTTTCAACTTTGAAGTATTCATTCCAATTTGGCTTTGAGCAATTGAAAACGATTAAAGACATTCAAACGCTGTCTATATTGTTTGTAAACAAAATAATTTACTTCAAGTGAGTATATACAGAAAAATTTCTATTTTCGAGTATAATGAATTTTGTGTACGTACGAGTTGACTCGCTCAACCTTGCAACAAACACACGACAAGCAACAAGCGACAGACGACAGACGACAGACGACATGGAACAGCCCGAAATAATACTTGATAATGTGATTGGGCCTCTGCAGCTAGATTTTGACCATATTTAAATATACAAGCGAAATTCAACTAGATACTTACATATACATATGTACATACATGTATATACATGCATACATCTATTTACATATATATAGTGTTATATACTCGAAAAGTTGCTAGAGCCGATTGACGATTGATGCTCAGTGCACAAGCTAAAACAGTTTGTGAAAAATCGGAAAATTCGTTGGGAAAAGAGGTATATGCTTTTGTTTTTCTATTCGTTTTCCATCCACTCGAATTGATTTATGTTTTCATAAAGATCTTTCTTAATTTTTGTACAATAGAAATTTAATAAACTATGAAAAGTCCATCAACAAAAATAAAAGTTTGATTTTTAACTTGTTTTTCTTCAAAAAATGTTTCTTTTTTTTTAATTTTTATATAATTTAGGTCAAACTTTTTGTTCACCATCACATATGTAAAATTAGTTAAATTAAATATGTAAAAAATATATTTAAATATTTGAAAATTCGACTTTACAGGCGTAAAATTAGGTCGCAATGAAAAATGTTTGTCTTTTTTTTCTTTAATTAAAAAAATTAAATAAAATAAAACGAAACGTAACATTGCACTCCGGATATTGCAAGTATGTGTATGTGTATGTAAATGTATGTATGGTATATCCATGTGGAGAATATGTGGCACAAATTGACCAGATAATTGCTTCATTACATGGAGAAATGGAGAGAAGACTGTGATCCGCGGCAGCTGACCACCCACATGAAAATGCTTGGGCCCATTGTATCTGATGGATGGCAGAATGATTGCATTGTATCTGATGGATGCCAGAATGATTGCACATTTCTTATCTGTTGCTTGTTTTGCATATCTCAAGCAACAACAACAACAAACAACAACAACAGCAGACAACAAATAATGATGATGATCATGATGATTGTTAATTACTCATAAATTGTTCAATCCCTTGCATATTCCCCCGCACTTAGATTACCCCCTTGAAATATCCATAATATATATATGTTATTCTACATATATATAGATATATTTTGCACACTGCACTTACGCGTGGCATGAGTCATTTGTTGCCCAAGTGAACTTCGATTACGATATCTATATAGTACATACATATACCAATATATATATAGTATGTGTATATGCACATATATGTAAACTGCCTGCACATTTGACTTCGTGTCACGTTCGGCTCACCTCTGGCTAATTACAGTAAACGAATTAACTGAAATTATGCAGCAATTAGTTTTTATTTCATTTGTTTTCAGTTTTGTTTTTGTTTTGTTTTTGTTTTTATTATTATTATTATTTTTATAAGCTAAACAAAGGGTTATCTGGGAACTTTTTCAGGTCAGGCTGATCTTGAAAACTAACCGACAAGCTGCAGTATTTTATTGTCTGTTATTGCACCTACTATACATACATACATACATACCATACATACATACATATTGAATTCAATCAAATTGAAAATGAAAAAAGTTCAATTTAATTATAGCCATTGTTTAACAAAATATAATTATACATTATACGATGTATATTAAATATGTATGTGTAAAAACTATAGTACATTTTCATGACTCAAATCAATCGTGAATCGACTCTAGAAATTATTGTATTACTATATAGTATATACAGTTAACGATATATTGTTTTAACAAATTATATCACACCCAATTGAACTCTTAATTTCAGCATATGCGATAAGACTGAGATACATAAATAAATATTATACAATATAGTGTATTTATTTACATATTGTTTATAATTATATATTTAAGTGAAAACATTTGGCTCAAAAGTTATTATATGTTAATTGCCTTGAATAGGAGTTTAAGGCCCGTTTCGGAATAAACGTATGTATTTAACTTTTTGCAACTCGTTTGCTGATTAAGTCTAGAGCTGTGATATCTGAATGTATGTATATATCATTTGGTCATCAGCGGAATCCATAATCAGTCTGAATGGACTATATATCATATATACCATATAATATAATGCCATAATATTATATATTTCCAACGATTTGCTCAACTAAATACATATGTATGTTATGTATGTATATATGAATTTGTTTTTGAATGAGGATGAGGGTCATCGTCGCAAATGAAACTGAAAACCAGATTTGAGGTGGAAAAATATTCATTTACATATCGCACGCTTGGCGCCAATTCGAGAGATGATTCAATTAACCAAAGTGAATATATTCGTTTGCTTCGAGTGCTCTCATATATTCAGTTGCAAATTCAATGAGTTTGTCCCTCTGAATTGGTTGCTTTTATTTTATTTTATTTCATTTTTTTTTAACATGGTTTGATTCGCAGTCAAAGTTCAGGGGCAATTTGGCAAAAATAAAAACAAAACTAACAAATATCGTTAGATGGCTAAACCTTTTACCACCCCCCGCCCATCCACAAGTAGAATAAATAATAAATAAATAGACAAATATTACTATGTACAACATATATTCTATTTGACCTGTGTATGTACTCGTATGTTATAAGATATATCATCCAAGTTGATCCGAAAGATGTTGAAATCAAGCAAATATTTTACACTTAAATTATACTCTTTGGAAATTTGTTTTTCATATTTTTGAATAGAATTTCCAAGTAAATAAATGTTTATTTGTTTTTCCAATTTTCTTTTTAAGATCGGCAAACTGTCGATGAGTCGACAAACTGTCTAGAGCGTAGAGAAGCGGCTGATCATTTCTGGCGCAAATTGAGCAATGTGCCAAATATTTCTATAGTCTGTATGTATATATGTATTTATGTATGTATATATGTACTAGTACTATGCGCATACAATGCTCGTTCATCTTTCGTCAGACAGGCGAGATCTTTTCTTTTTTTCAATACGATTTGTTTCTATTTTCCATCTAATTTCCCAACTTGCGCTTTAGTTTGTGTGATTTTTGCCACGGCAAATTGACTCGATTGACTCAAAAATGCGACGCACATGGAAAATTTAATGGGAATTTTTCTAGTATTTTATATTTTTATGTGTATGTGTATTTGTATGTGTATTTGTATTTGAATATTTTGTTTTCATTTTTGTTTTTGTATTAATAAATTTGGATGCTCAGAGCTAAACAAAAATTGAGGCGAATCTAGTTGAGTGGGCGACAAATCAGATACGTTGCAGATGATGATGTATGTATACAGATGATGATCATGATGATGATGGTATTTATCATAAATGTTGGACAATAGACACACACACACACACATACATAATCTGTAGATATATAGAAATATACAATATATATATAACTACATTTTTATAGAATTGTTGCGTTTAGCTTTGCCCAATTGACTCGACTATTGGGCAAACATTTCGTCATCAAATAGATTACGGATGCGTCATTCATTCCAGATGCGAATAGAGTAGAGGTGCAGACCATATTAAATACTGTATGTATGTATGTATGTATGTATGTATATACAACGTATCTCTGATGGGGTAATTACTTCACGCCGTTGATCAATAAAATTGCGTCAACTGCAATAATTTAGCTGTAAAGCCGCAGTTCCACCGCCAATACGGATATTACCCTTCTCCGGGGCGGGCCTTTAAAAAATTTGACACACTTAAAAGCCAATTGCAAGACGCCTTCCTCGAATGCACGACACACACTCCCCTTCACCCTACACCCTACACCCTACACCCTACAATATGAACCCTACAATATACACCCTGCACCCTGCACCCCTGCACTCTTCACCACAAAGCGCACTCACATTATGTGCACGCAACCCACATCATAGTTAATTAAAAGTGCACTAAAAGATACCCTGTAAGAGCTTCACTCAAATCTAAATGCTAAACAATATTAAACTATTGTAAAATAATACATTAATTATATAAATTTATATTCATTTTATTATTATAATTCTATATTGTAAACATTGATATTTAATAATATTATATACTTTAAAATTCTCATAATTAATATGCTCGTTGTATTTGTTATGCAGGGTATTTTGTGTGGAAATAAGCGGCTTTCTTTTATTCTATTTGTTGAAATAAGTTTTTGCAATTGATTCGCTTCTTTTTACAATATGATATCCTCGAACATACCCATTGAATTGTGTTTAATTCTCTGAGCATAGATAAAAATGATTAAACTTTTGTTCCCTTTTTCTTTATGCTAAATGTATAAAATGTATCTTTGAGATACGCAATGTATATACCTTGATTCATACCCTGTACAAATATAGAATATTCTATTTGTAAAAGTACGTCGGTTGATTTTGTTTTCTATTTTTGTTGTTGTTGTTTTGTTGTTTTGTAGTGTTTTATGTTTTTTTCTTTTTCTTTTTTTTTGTTCCAAATTAGCCGAGAATTATGGGAGACGAGACCCCCGTCACACACCCACCGCCCACTTTGGCCAGAATGCCCAGCGGCGTGCACTTTGCTGATGGCACCGATGCATGCAATGCGTTTGTCCAGGGCTGCATCATAAATCAAATGCCGGACGACTTGGCAAATGGGCTCAAACTGGCATTTTTATGACCACAACAATGTTGGACTACATGCTAACATACGGCCGTAGGGTGGCCAACCCTCCCGGACAATAAGGGATTTTCGATTCTTGCCTACATTCAAATCGGTTTCACTGCCGGGAATTTATTGCTGTTCTTGTTGTTGTTGTTCCATTCTGATTAGCGGGTCATTATGTGACCCACTTGGAAAAGTTTCATATCTGCAAGTTTCTGAAAAGTGAATCTTTCGGATACATATTTCAATTCGATTCTATTTGAACTTGTACTAAAATCTCTTCTATCGTATTTTATGCACTTTAACTATGCCACTTAAACAAAAAGAAAAAGAGAAAAAAACAAATAATAATAAAAATAAGAAAAGAATTAAAAAGAAACTTGAATGAAGTTTGTATTATTTATTTTTTTTGTGTTTTCGTTGCTTTTTGTTTTTCGTTCGATGAAGATGTTTACTGAAGTGTACGAAAGATTTTGCAATTTCTTTTTCTGCCAATCGATTTCCCCTCTCCCCTCTCTTCACTTACCAGCTGCAAATCTTTTCCTGCACAGTAAAAATTAAACAAAAACAACAACAAGCGACAAACAATAAGCGACAAACAACTTTCAAATACTCTTCTTTGTCGACCTAAAGGTCTCTTTCGTTGGTTAATCTCGAATTGCATTTGATTAACGCCATGGAAAAGAGGCTATATATATACACATACATACATACATACATATAAGTGTGTATATACATATATGTAAGTACACACACACACACACACATTTACTTTATGCACATGTATATGTGTAATTTCATATCAATTTACAGCAATTGCGGCACACGCATCCCTCCCCATATACATATACATGTATGTAGATATGTACATACATACTCGTGTACATAAAATTGGAAATATAAAAAAAAGGAAACAAGAAAACAAAAAGGAGCACAACAAAATAGGAAAAGCAATGAAAAACCAGAACCCCAGCAAAAATGAAAGAAAAATACAACAACAAAAACACAAAATAAACAGTTGAAATTATTTTTAAAGCACAGCCGACTGAATTGGCCGAACGGCCTCAGGTTGAATGAACCGCAAGACGGCCCACAGAAAAAAAAAAAAAACAAAAACAAACCAAAATAATAATAAAAACAAACAAAAAAAATATAAAATTCGTAAAGGTGTTGTTAAACAAGATGCTCATTAATTGTAATTTTGTATGTAAAATAAAACAAAATTAAATTAAAATAATTATACAAACTACAAACACACACACACACATATATATATATATATGTTAACGCATACACAGTTTAGTGTTAGCATGTAAAAAGAAAAGTAAACATTTTTTTTTATGTACGAATAACAAATAAAATTACAATTTTAGGTAAATCTTTGGCACAAATCTTTATTAAAAATACGAATTAATTTTTGGCAATTAATTTGATGGCGTTGCCAGATATTTCACAGTTGGCAGGTGTGTACATACACATGTATGTCAGGTATGTACATTCAACTACAGATCATCATTTAATAATTTCACACGAGCTTCTATGTTAACCTGGCTAAGACAAATTAACTTGGACTTTTATCACGTGCCGCCCATTTGGGATTACTTTCCTTTTACAATTTTATACCCCCCCAAGGATCATCAGAAAATTATTCATAAATCCTATTTACATACATTTTGTTGTAGGATTTTTTTTAAACCAAAGTATATAAAGCAATTGTTCATATTGAAAACAAATAAATTAAATTTTACCAACTCAAAAGTTTAGTCGTAGTTGTTAAACATTATCTATATAATATTATGTATTGTTATACATATGCATATACATATGTATATGTATGTATATATGCGCGTACATAGTTTGTTTATTTTAGTTTGCTTTGCAATTTCAATAAATTTTCAACAGATGCAATCATAAAATGAATTGATGTAGAAAACCGTTTTACAAAATCAAAAATTTTGCTAAACAATATAAAGTTTTGAGAAACAATTTCTTTTGTTTTTTCGATTTTGTTTTTATTTTTGCAAAGTTTGTTTAAACTGCTTTCAGAAATGAGATCATGCAGCTCGTTTCTCCAGCACTCTATAAATAAGAAACAGCCTATAATATACAATACTATCATATACAATATACAATATACATACATATGTATTTTGTTTAAATATTTCCAGACATTTAATGGCGCATTTTACAATGCAGTTCAACAAATTTCTAAATTATACGAGAGTGTACTTGAAGCTCTTCAATTGCAGGCAAAGAAAATTCAAAATTTTCCCCAAATTTGAAAATTTTTCGCAAAATTTTGACTTGCTTTTCAAGTTTTCAAAACATAAATCTATATTATCTAATGTTGTTTTATTTTACTTTTAAGCTTTGCTTTCGTCGATCTTTAAATAAAATTCCGAAATAATAATTTCTGATTGCGTTTTTTTGTTGTATTTATCGAGTGTCTACTGTATGTATCGTATGTACATACATGCAAAAATGCAAGTTAAATTAAATCTAAAACTAAAAACAAGCGGAAATACATTTAGATTAAATGAAACAAAACAATAAAACAAATAGATAATCATTAAACGTATGTATGTACATGCATATGTATGTGTACGTACATGAAAAGGCATACTACATATGCATATGTATATGTATGTACATACATAGTATATTTTAATGTTTTTACTTGATTTGCAATACAAAATTCATTGGAAAAGCATATACATACATTCATACATACACACATGCACAATTAGATAAATTCATATGTACATACATACGCACACCCACATACATACATACATTTTTATGTCTAGGGCGAATGGCGATAAAAGTCGCGCGCGTTTTTCGCCGCTTGAAAAAATAATTAAGAAATTAGTCGATATGTAAATACATTTGTATCTATTGTATGTACAATAGTTGTATGTAAATATTCAAATACAACACAAATACAAATACAAACATACATACATATACAGTATTTATGTACTAAATATTAGTACATGTTTCAGTGAAAGTAACAAACAAATATAAATAAATTATAATAATATTTGTAATAGTCTAAAAATAGAGTGTAACTCACCTGTTGCCGCTGCTGTTGTTGTTTTTGTTGTTGTTATTGTTATTGTTGTTACTGTTACCTTTTATTATTGTTGCTGTTGTTGTTTTTTTCTTTAATTTTTATTATTGTTTTTGTGTTTGTCTCTTTTTTGTATTTGTTTTTGTTTTGTTCTTGTTTACAACCGGTTTGTATCGTCTAATTTGTTTTAATTTTTGTTGTGCTTTAAAAAACAAAAATAATAAAATTTTGAATATAATTATTGTATTATTTTTCAGGTTAAAAACTTTTATCATAAAAACGCGACAAACTACGGTGAATTTTGACACATTGTGCACATTTCGCAGTTTTGTGTTTTTTTTTTTTTTTTTTTTTTTGTATTCCCTGTACATGTGTAGATACTTATGTACATAACTGTAACCATTTACAGTCCACACTCGACTGAGTGAACATTTAGAGTCCGAAATATTATTTTCATTTTGCCTATTTATAGTATATTAGATAACTGACTAAAATATCTATTTTGTATTGGCTTTTCTCATTGAATTTTTATTACCAAATTAATTGATTTTTTTGAATTTCATTTAGCTTTGTTTTTCCCACATTTCAAATGATTTATACCCTCATAAATAAATTATTTATAAATTTAATGTATGTTTTTGAACTTGTTTGTATGCATTTGTATACATTTTTCGTGCTGTTCTTTTTAGCGGATGTTTACTGTTTCGATATCTTATCTTATCGCCTTGAACAATTTCTCATTATCAGCTGATAAGCACAGCGGCTGCGCTGCCGAATCGATTGTTGTGTTGTAGTTGATTTTAACGGTACATATTTATTTATTATTTTTTATTACAATTATTATTTATGTCATAAATACATACATATGTATGTATATATACATATTCGTGGAAATGAACGGATATAATGAACGGATAGCTTGTAACCTTTAGTCATGGTTTCCAGTTTGGCAAGTTTTCGCTATGAGCTCATGACCAGGCTAAAAGTTTAAAAAAGTTGAACAAAAAGTAATATGGTTCGCTGACGTCATGACCTTCAGCATTGAACTTGTTGAAAAGAAAATAAACAAACGCTTTGTTTTAACATTTAACTGGTTTCAATAATACGAATACGATGAAATTTGTCCATGATTCATGCTAATGTTGATCCGATCAGCTTGTTGCCAAAAATGATGTCATTACCAAACAAATAGTTAAAAGAACAATACAAATAATGTTTGCACTTGAATTTTGAGTCCCATAAGACGAAATCATCATACACACCAAAGCCTCTACGCCCTCAACCATATACCCTTACTGCATGAGCATATTTCTTTAGGTATCCAACTTGACTCAAGACCTTTGACTTTAAGCAGATTGTGTGCAATAAAAAATAATAATAATTTTAAAAAATCATGCAAATAAATAATAACATATAACAAAATCAAAAGGAATTATTATTCTGCGTAACGAATTTATAATACTCTGTACAAGGGTATAAAAAAACTAAAAATGTTTGCACTTGAATTTTGAAAGCAAAAAAAAGCCGCTAAAGGCGATTAGCACAATAAAAACAAAATACAAAAAAAGCCAAAAAAAAAAAAAAAAACGGAGGCAAGCTGAGTTACAGCTCGCTCACCTTCAGCGTTGTCTTTTATTTAAATTGGAACAATTGTTTTGCACTGCAAGTACATCCATACGTTGAAACAGATACACGTACATATTAAGCACTAAATAATACACTTGAAATTGTTACACAAAAACAAATAAATTAACAAAAATATGTGAAACAAAGTAGAATGCTCACATACATACAAATTATATTTTTTTGGTTTTTAAATGTATCAACAACTGAATGAAGCATATGCTCGCGTTTATTTTTGAAAACAATAATAGTAATTTCTATTATTATGGATATTATCTTTGAACACTTTATAGTTCCTTATGTCCTGTTGCGCGCGTCACTTACAAATGTAAATAAAGAACGCGCGTAAAATGCCGGCCACACAAAAAAAAACACACTCACACGCTAAATGCTCGACTTGCGTACACACCTCCAACTTACTCAATGAAATTTGTTCAACTGAATTGCCAGACGGTTGCCGACCAGAAACGATGAATCGATACTTCTTACCGATGTTTATTCACAATTGAATTCATTTGATCGATTTTTACAAATTTAAAAAAGAAAGAAAAAATAATAAACGCAGTGTATATTTAAAAAATGCACTATTAAAAAAATGATAAGATAATTAAAATGCGTCTGTAATATGCTATATAAAATAACAAATGCCGTTGAGATCACCTTAAGATAATTTATAATTGCTTTTTAAATTAAAAATAAATCAGTTACTGAGAGCGGTATCAAATTTCATTCATAGCACGTAACAGTTACTTAACGGTTGTGAACGACAAAATTGACAATAGGTGGCACTAGCTAAGCCGATAAATAAGCGGAGACAAACGTTAGCTTTATAAGCTTTTTTCGTTAGATATAACTATTTAATTACAATTTAAAACACGAAAAAAATTAAGTTTTTATGTATTCGTAGATATTTCTTGAAGTAATTAAGATTCTTGTCGTTATAAACTTTTTTTTACCAAGTGCTTTCAAGCACAAATTTACTTTTTATAGTTATGATAGCTCACAAACGAAATTCCTTTTCTGCACACTAGTTGCAGAAATATATCCAACTTATCTTTCCCTAACGAAACTTATTTTTAAATTTGATATTTTTAAGAAAACTGGTTCGTTACTTCCTATCGATACATATTTGAACTAGTGACAGACAAATTATCGAAGTCTATCGATGATTAAAGTTGTACAAGCAACAATTGGCGCGTAATAGCAATAACAACAACGCATTTCTTGTTTTGGGTAAAGCAAATTTAAAACAATTTATTTTTTGAAATGCCAATAAAACAGAAACATGCAAACGTGATTACCAATTAACAACAGTAAAATTATGTGGCTAAGAAACCGGTCGTGGTTCGCTGGACTGTCAAATGAGCACGTGTTGTCGTCATTGAGAATTCCCCTGCCAAAAATAAAAGCAAACGCCAAAGGCATTGCTCATAAAAAACAAAAGATACAAAATTGAACTCTTGAATTAAAAAAATAAAAACAAATATGCGTACAAATGTACATACGTATATAAAAAGAGAGATTTGAAGTTGACTGGCGGGTTTCCACTTTGCTACGCTCACTTTATATCAAAATAACAGCTGCGTCGCGACGTTGCCGCAGGCGCAGGCGCATTGTCATTTGAAAGCGACGGCGCAGCGCAGCGCAGTTCGAGGCGAAGCTTGCAGCTGAGCAGCCGCGCAGTTAGCAGCGAAGAAGAAAGTGAAGAAACGTCTATTAGAAATAAACTAAATAAATCACAAAAGCGGAAAGGAAATGCTTTACGGATTACTAACGGTATCGCTGCTGTTGCTGCTGGCCACACTTGCATTAGCACAGGCCAGATCTGCTGGTAAGAATAATATATAGACTCTTGTATACCCTTACAGTCCTGTTGATTCTAACATAATGCTATACAAATTTTTTAGTAGCGAATCCAGCCATAAAACCGTTATCACAGCGTGGCATCATATTCCCCAAGGAATCTTACGATGATTGCTTTATGGATGAGGATCATCATGTGCCAGGCACTTGTAAATTGCTTGAGGATTGCCCAGATGCACTGTATCAATGGGAGGTGAAGCGCATTTCACCCAAAACTTGTTATTTTGTTAAATTCGATCAATATATTTGCTGTAACCTAACCGGGACTACAACAGTACAAACGTCTCCAACGCCAATTGATCTTGTCTTACGACGCAGCGAAGAGGGTACGTATTCCTGTCCAGAACATTTGACATTTCAATCAACTCTTATATAAAAATATACCATTGCATTACAGCCTGCGAGAATTCGCTTGTTTTCGGCATCTCTGTTGTGGGTGGCAAACCGACAGCGTATCGGGAATTCCCCTATATGGCTGCTCTGGGATGGCCATCGAATTTCGATGGTAGTCCTTATTATAGATGCGGCGGTACTCTTATCTCGCCGACATTTGTATTGACTGCCGCGCACTGCATCAGCTTTGGTGGCCAATTGCCAACGACTGTACGACTGGGAGGTGATAATCTTACGCTTGGCATGGGCGAGGATCATAAGATTAGACGTGTCTTTACGCATCCCGATTATAATGATAATACCGCATATAATGACATTGCACTGCTGGAACTAGATGGAGCAAAGCCATCCGACTTACGAATCGCCTGCTTATGGACGGAGGCTGAGCTACCAGCTCAGCAGAATCTAACGGCCATTGGCTATGGCCAGATAAGCTTTGCGGGATTATCCTCTGCCCAGCTACTTAAGGTTAACCTACAGTTTGTTGGCAATGACAAGTGCCAGTTGTACTATCAACGTGATGTCCTTTCTGATGGGCTGGCGATCAGTCAAATGTGCGCCGGCGATGTAACTGGAGTGGGTGACACATGCCAAGGTGATTCCGGTGGACCGCTAATACTGAAACGTGGCGCCGTGCCATATGTGGTGGGCATCACATCATTGGGCCAAGGCTGCGCCAGTGGACCACCCAGTATTTATACGCGTGTCTCAAGCTATCTGGATTGGATCGAGAATATTGTATGGCCCAAGCCCGAACAGCAGAAACAACAGCCAACATTTGATCTACGCGTTTCCGATTAATCGGATTCACGCAAGCCATAATCCGTAAACGTAACGTGTACAAATTAATACGCAAAAATGCGTCATCTTCAGATCTGTGTTTTTATTTATTTTTATTTTTTTGCATTTATTCCAATGGAATTCGTGGAATACTTAATTGCCACATTGATACAATACCTATTTATCGCGCTTAGTCATATATTTGCGTTTATTATTAACTTTTAAGTAAAATACATTAATATGCACATACACATACTCGATTCATTCGCACGGACAGATTGCCGGAGGAGATCCTAGATAGCTGGCCATCATGGCCCAGGTCTATTGTGATTGTCATAGAAATTAATTATATTCAATAATAACTCAATTTTGAATGCATTGATTTTATTCAACTTGTTTTTTTTTTAATGCAGCGAATAAAAACTAAATCAATTATATATACAGTAATCGTTTTGAAATGGAAAACTACGATTTTTTTTTTTAAACATTTTTATAAAAGTTGTTTAAATCGCAATGTACGTTAAACTTGGCAGTTGAGGAAATACAACAAATATTTATTTAATCATCGGAAATTGTTGTAACACAATGTGAATGGGCCAGAAATTTAGGTGAAGAACTTTCTGGGATTTTTTTTTTTTTTTTTAAAGTAATTATAAGAAATCATTCGGAATTTCTGTTCCAGAATTCAATGAAATGTCTCGGCAACACGCTAGGGTCTAAAAGTTTAGTATTAAAATTGTACAAATGTATTTAGCACAATTATAATAATTAGTTCCATCAATTGAAAAATAAATATGTACTAGTATTAGTACGAGTATTAAATGCTAAAAACGGCAATTAAACCAATAAAAAAGAAAAAAAAAATAAACCAATACAAATATTATAGCATACTTTCAGGTGTTGGCATTTTTTTCCCCCCGTTACATTTTGATTTTATATTCAAAAAGCACACACACACATACGAACAGAAAGTATTTGGAATTTATTTATACATATGTTTAATTGGCCATACCATATGCGATATGCGATTAATAAAATTTTGTTTAGCCAATAAGCTAAATTCTATTTTATTATGCTTATCGGCTGATGTTTGCTTTTGCAGCTGTTTTCGCATAACGGCTTTAACATGCGGCTGACAGAGATTGAATGTGGGCTATAAAAGCCCAGTTAGTCCAGGCAATGAAAGCAGTTTACATTCGTTTTCATTGAGGATATAATCGAACAATAGAAATGCATCCAGAGTACAAATATTGCATTTTCCTGTTGCGTCTCCTTCTGCTAGGCTGTTGCTGCCTTCCGGCACTCGCCTATCTGCCGGATGTGAACATATTCACAAATTATCGGACAGAGGTGTATAACGGTGGGTTTACCCGTTTCTGTAAATTGCCAATTGAAATTGAAATGGTAAATATCAAAATTTGTCACTTAGGTATTCCATCGGACATCGATACAACACCCTTCATTCGTATCGGTGATAATTATTATTATATTGAGCCGATGAACAAGGTGAATTGGTTTCAGGCGGCGGGCGCCTGCCGCATGATGAACGCGCATCTGGCCTCGATAGAGGATAAGCCGGAGATGGAGGCCCTCATTAAGTACATTAAGGCCAAGGGCTTTAAGAATAACGATTACTTTTGGATATCGGGCAATGATCTGGGCACTGAAGGTGCCTTCTATTGGCTATCCACTGGCCGTCCAATGACCTATGCGCCCTGGAACGGTCCCAAGCAGATGCCTGACAATTACGGCGGAAATGAGAATTGCGTCCACATGTTCAGCACCCGTGAACTGATCAACGATGCCAACTGCAAGATCCTCATGCTCTATGTGTGCGAGGCCAGCGATCCAAAGACCTTTAAGTTTACCTACATCAAATGGTAATACGATTTGTTACATTTTCATTATCTTTTTTTTTGTTTTGTTTTTTTTATTTAGATGTTGCTTCAGTTGCAACGACTTCATCTCGTTCATCACCATTATAATTATCATTATTGATCATCGTTATAGTTATTTATCGTCTTACGCATCAATTTGCTAAGTATATAATATACATCAGTTGATTTACGTTGTGTATATGCATATACACACATACATACATTCATATATGTATATACTAAAAGTATTACGAATTTCACTTAAATTCCTATGAAATTATTGATATTTACTCATATATTTATTTATTTATATATATTTATATATCATATCATATCTCATATAATCGATATATCCATCTGTATGTACACAACATGAATAAACGGGACGAACAAAATCAATATACCAAAAAACAAAAACAAAAAAAGAAAACAAATTGAATGTGTAATATTTATATGTATATAAAAAAAGGTTTTGTTTTTTATCCAGTATATAGTATTACAATTTGTGATTTGTGGTGCTTGGCTAGGCAAACAGTGATCAGATTTTTGGAAAATGTTTAACTATCGTAGTGTATGCCTCTTCTGTGCTCTTTACTAAAATACATACGTATGTATGTATGCATGTTTCTACAATATATATGAATGTATATATATATATTTATATATATATATAGTATTTTCTATTATTATTAGAATAGTTTTCAAGTCTTATTGCTTAAATCTAACATAAACTCTTTCGACCGATTTATCCACGCATCGAGACATTTGTATGTATGTATGTAGACATTATTATGGTGTAAGTGTATGGTACATACATATTTATTAATTTAGTTTATTTTAACTACATATCATTTATACATATGTATATATAAATTTAGTTTTTGTTTTATTTTTTATATATATAAATATTCAACAGACGAGTGCATAAATTTAATAATTCTTTTTCGTTTTATCAAGTTTATTTATTTGTTTTTGTTTTTGTTTTTCCTCTTCTAAAACACTCGGTTTTTATTTTGAGTGTGTGTGTGTGTGTGTGTGCGAGCTGTGTATGTATATGTAAATGTGTGTGTTCGTGTGTGTAAGGTGGGCTTTAAAGCAGCTGCCGAGTCCAAACCCCCAGCTGCTAACGATAGACAAGGATTTTGGGTACAGAATGGTAGGGGGGGAGGGTAGGGGGGTGCCTAATGCATGACAAATCAACTGAGTTTCGCTCCGTTTTAAATTCACCTCCCCCTCCACCCCCTCTTAATTAATTTGCATTTATACAATATGAACGAAAATTAAAAGAATCCTTTGAAAAGAAATTGAAAACGGATAACGATAGATCCAATAAACGGTATATGGTATATTGTTTTTGTATATATATATATAGTTAAACCCAATATCGGCGCTCGACAGCGTCTAACGGTGCATTATATGATTCGTAAGTTTTGGTTTCTTGTCTCTTAAATGGAAAGAAGAACAGCCTAAAATGTTATACATGTACAAAGTCTAAATCTTTTCATTTTCTTTTAATGTTTTTTTTTTTTGTTTTGTTTTGTGTTTTGTTTTTTTGTTTGTTTTTTGTTTGTTTTTCGTTTTAAAAACCTCTCAAAATGGCAGTACATTTAAGATTTATTTGGGACACGTTACGTAATGGGATAATGGAAGGGAGGGCGGGAGAGGGTATGGAAACTATGCCGAAAGTAATAATAAAAAAAAATAATAAAAATATATATATATATTCCTATGTTGTTGTTGTATGTATATACATACTAATAAATGGCAGGAATTGCATATGCATATAGTAAGTTATAATGATAATGATTAATTTTACACCAAAATGGTTTTTCTTTTAGTTTTTCATTCGTTTTTTTTTTCTTTTTCTTTTTCCTTTTTTTGTTTTGCTTACATCCGCATTGCAATGCGAAATTATACAATATGTGGTTTTTGTTGTTAAAGTTTTGCTCTTAAAAATCTATAATTTATAATTATAAAGGTTAATACATTATATATAATGAAACAATATTGGGATATTAAATATAATTCAAAAATTTGTAGGACATTATTAAATTATCAGATTGTTACATCCATGGATTACGAGAGCTTATCATGAATATGAATAATTAAATCTCATCAATCGTTACAAAACCCAAACAAAATTAAGAAAAAAAAAAAATATTTATATATATATATTACTATATCTTTTGTTGTTGTTTGTTGTTCTGCTTTCTGTTTTTAGTGCGCAACTTCACTTAATAATATTAGCGTGAAAATTGCGCTTATATTTTTCAATTAATATTTTTGTTGTTTTTTTCGTTTTTTCTTCTAAATTTAACATTTTTTTTTCAATGTATATAGTACATATATATATATGCAGTACTTTAAGCTATGTAAGCATCTTACTGAACGAACATACATTATATATTAATAATAAGATACGATTAATAGGTTTTTCACTTTTCTTTTTTTTTTAAACATCTAGTTAAGGAAAAAAAAATTATGTTTGTATATATGTAATTAAAAATTATCAAGGAAAATATCTAAACGCCTAACAATTCTATATGATCCTATACAAAACTTGTTTGTTGTTATCTTATATTAAAATAATATTTCATACTTCACATTTTGCTTCAGAAATCCTAAATACTAATATATAATATATATATATCTATATATATTTATTAATGTTCTTGTGTTAATATTTATGGTTCTCTTATTTTATATTTACTTTAAAAACATAATTAAATATCAATTAGCGTATTAGTTTGTGTAAAAATGAGTGTGTGTTATGTGTATGTAATGTGTGATTAGTTAGTTGTTAGGCGCAAGCGAGAGAGCAATATACGGGCAATATGCATCTTTATTTAACAGTTACTTAGTTAGTTCACATACATATAGTAGTATACTATAAAAGTATATGCATATGTATGATATTTAATAATATATATAATAAATAGAGTTATTTTTAATAACAGTTACAAGGTTTATTTTCAGAGATGATTCTTCTTCTTCTATGTATATACAAATAAGATGGCAAAATTTTATTGAATTTTTTTTTTCTATTTTTGTTTTTCTTTCTGTTTTTCTTTTTTCTTAAATAATAATTTGATAATTTGAATTTCAGAATTAATAACAAAATACTAATGCAAAAAGTAGCAAAATATTTTGATAAAAAAAAAATAATTTATCTATAACAATATATATATATATGATTTATATATATATAACAATTTATACATGGAAAATACTGGAATATGCAAAGTTCTAGTATTCCATTGTTAGAAAAATAAAAACAGAAAATTAAGCGAAAAAAAGTAATCTATGAACTGGAGAGCGCTCAGAATTAGCTTTTGCCATCTCTTTCAATTTAGCACAAATGTAGTATAGCTGTAAAGGAGTTTATTAATACCAAAAATAAAAAAAAAATAATATATATATATATATATGTGTATAAATATATATATATGTATATATACATATATCTATGTATATAATATATATATATATACATATATATTTCAAAGTTTTTCATAAATGGGGGGAAAGCCTAGAGTTCTCGCTCGCCAGCTCATTATGCGTTAATTCAATATTTAAGATATTTAAATAAAGCGTATGATCGCTCAAGATTGCCATCGCAAGCAGCACTAGGGCGGGCATTTATCCATTTGCCAGCTGTCCAGCCGTAGAGTCTGTGGAATCATTGACAGAGCCACAGCGCGACGAGTGCGATGATGACGATGATGAACTCGAGCTGGCAACTGAGGATTCAGACGATATTGAAATAATTGATATTGACGATGATGAGCTGACGAGCGTGCCTCGCATTGGTGGCAAACGGCTATGATGGCTATGATTGCTATGTGACGCCGTTAGGCCGGATGATGTTATTGTGGATGAACCTACCGCTTTTGATGATTGATACTGACGTCTATGATGATGCTGTGGCTGTGGCTGTTGTTGTTGTTGTTGTTGATGATGATGATGATGTTGTTGCTGCTGCTGATGTTGCTGATGTTGTTGATGATGTTGATGATAGCCTCCTGCATTATTGTTATTACCACTATTGATATTACTGCTGGACAGGCGCAGGTGCTGTGGTCTCTGTTGCTGTTGATGATGTTGCGGCGGCGGCGGCTGTTGCTGTTGTTGATGATGATGTTGCCCGTTGTAGCTGCTCTGCTGTGTGTTGGACAAGGACTTGGTTAATTGTTGTTGGAGCTGCTGTTGCAAGGGCGGTGGCACATAGAATTGTTGACGATAATACGAATTTGCGTGACTTCTTTGGGCACCACTCTGCGGCTGCTGGCTATAACTCCGTCCCGTAGACGCTGCTGTTGCATTACTGACCTGGCCGTGGGTACTATACGCATGACTACTGATGGCTGTTGTTGCTGCTGCTGCTGGTGTTGTTGCTGGCGCGGCTGAAGTTCCTGTTGTGTCGTCCAGTGTTTCTGAAGGGGGGACATCGCAATATTGTTCCATGTCTGGCTGTTGTAGTTGTGAAGAAGATATACATGTATGTTGGCTTGGCTGGGCCTGTGGCTTAGCTGGTATGCTGGCCGCAATTGCTGCACCGGCTATGCCGGCGTTGATGCGTAAATGTTGCGCACGCGGCGTTGCATTTAAATTGGGAGCAATTGCGGCCAGCATGACACAGCCGGCGGCCTGCTGCTGCTGCTGTTGCTGCTGCATGAGGCCGGTAGCCATTCATCATGTATCTATGCGTGTAGGTGTGTGCATTACCGACGAGCCCGTTGAAGAGCTACTGCTGCTGCTGCTGCTGGCCACCACAATCGGCATGGGTACGTTCACGGACATCCCTGTCATGTCCAGTCCATTTGGGGGCGATGACGTGATATCGATGACCTCTACAATTGGCTGCCCGACAACGTTTAGCGCCTCGCGTTCTCTATCTCGTTCAACGTCACAGTCTTTGCTATCTTCGGAATCATCGCCCGATGAGGTACTGCCCCGCCGATGCCGCAATGATGTCAGATTTAAATTGTTCAACTGCTGCTGGTGCGGTTGTAGCTGATGCTGTTGTTGTTGGTGTTGAGCAGCAGCTGCTGCCGCCGTATGATAACGTTGTGGTAGCGCGTGCTGCTGCATCACCGTATGCGGATAATAAATCTGAGGCATTACGGCACCGGAGGGCATGATCACATACTTGGCGGCACCATTCGTATAGGCGGATAGCGGCGAAATTGGGTCCATGACGGCCAAATGCTCAAAATTCTCGCGTATCCATTCGCGATAATCGATAACGTCATCGGTGATGTGTATTATCCGACCTATAATTAAATAAGCGTATAAAAAATACAAAAAAGACAAAAAAAAAAAAAAAAATTAAAATTAATTATTGAATTTGTCATATCGAATAACAATAAAATATAATCATTTGGCGATTTTGCAAAAATTTAATTTTGAATATATTAAAGTGTGAACACTTATTACATATTTTTCAGTTCGTTTGATTCGATTAAGCCCGGCTAATACCAGGTAAATCCTTATGTAAAAATTCGCATCGATCTTATCTTTTCTAACTCCGATTAACTCACTTACCTAATATGGAAGTGACACGCGCATCTGTGCCCCAAAGATTAAGGGGACTGACTGCTTGGGTGAGCACACGATAGGCGCATTGAAAGGCCTGTTTGACGTGGAGGGCACCGTAGCTGCTGCGTCCGATATCATTGCCAGGTGTTAAGGGATCTTCAATGCATAAGAGCGATGGTCTGTGACCATCAACCATATCGCGCTGTAGCTCATCTTTGGGCATATAACGTCCACCATTCTTAATGGAAATGCCAATTTTCATATAGTTAAAACGACGACCATATAGCTCAAAGAATTCGAGCAGCAGCACGCCCAGATTTGTTTTATCGTGGAAACTGCCGCGTGGATGCAATTGCAGGAAGCTGATGCACATAAGTATTAGTGAGTACGACGAAATGCCGCCGGTAAACACCTCGTTGAGATCGCGCAGCAACAAAAACTGCTTAAGCACCAGCACCAGCTTACCCAAAACGGGATAATCACGTTTAAATTGCTTTATCAACTCCGCGGACTGTACGCCCGATTGCATATTGAACGATATGTCGACCTTCACCTGAGTTTCGCGATCTGTTAGCTTTATAATTGGCACGGACGCCTTGTCTAGAACTCGCACCGTAAACGCCTCAGCAATGCCACGCGATACCAGCTCATATTCAAGAGTTCGCAGCGGCAATTTCTCCCAAAGTCCTACAACAAAAGATATATGATATAGATTATTATTAATTTTGATTAAATTTAATGATTTTTGTTAATAAAATATATATATATATGCTTACCTAGTACAACGAGATCAATGTCTGAAGTGGGCAGAAATAGGCCGGTGCGAAATGAGCCAAATATTTCGACCACTGCCTGTGGCCATATGGAATGGACAACAGACTCAATACGCTTGACCACCTCATTTCTTATGGCATGCTCACACGGCGTAGGTAATACATATTGATAAAAATGCTCAATCTCCTCGTGCAGACCGATTATACCATCGCCGTATTCATATTCGTTAATGCGCCACGGACACCCTTTATATTTAGCAATCATTTCGGCGTGTTTATTCAAATTTAAAGTGCTTGACTTATTATCGACAACACGTTTCCTGCGCGATGGATTATAGTAGGTATTAGGGCGCTCGTGTAGAGGCACCTTTGACGCGGGATTTGCGGAGATAAAACCAGTGGCGCTACAGCCGCTGTTGGTAGTGCTATCGCCAACAGTTGTCGGCGTCGTTGTGCTATTTACAGCCGCTGTTGTTGTTGTTGTTGGTGCTGCTGTTGACGCAGCAGCTGCTGCGGCAGCTGTTGTTGTTGTAGTTATTATAGTTGTCGACTGTGCTGCTGATGGCGTTGTACCGTTGACCGAGGTTCTTGTCGATGTAATATTGCTGTTGATGTTGCAAGTGTTTCCGTTTCCGTTTCCACTGGCACTGGCACTGCTGCTACTGCTGCTGCTACTACTCGCTGGCGAGTTATTGTCGTTATTCGATGTGGAATCGATAGACGTGTTGCTTGAGCTTTTCCCTCCGTTTATGTTGCTGCTGTTCACGTGACGAGCTGATTTTCCGTTTAGCTGCTGAAGAAGAATTTGTAATGAGTCGGAATCACGAAGGCTGATCGTAGGACCGTTGCTAAGTAATCTATTTAAATTGTTTGTGCACACCACCACCTGTTGTTGGCTGCCGCCGTTGTTGTTGTTGTTGCCGCTGCTGGTACCGTTGTTTGTATTAGTGTTGTTATTATTATTGTTGTTGTTGTTGTTCTGTTGTTCAAAGAGAACTTCCATTTCCTGGGCATTCGTTTCCCAAATCTTTAACCATGTGCGCAACGCTGGTCCCTCCTGTTCCTCCTGAAACCAGCCGACACAAGGATCCATTCAAATAGAAGATTTTTTTTTATGGCTTACACCGGTTAGCGAATACGCCCCTCCTCTTTGGCACCACGTTGGGCTCTTGCCAAAATAAAATCTTCTAGTTTGTATGTGTCTCTTTCCTTTAGCGTTTTGTATTTGGTTGCGATCAGCTGTTCTGCACACGTAATTAGGCAACCTTCAAAAGCAAATTTGACTGCAATCACATTTGCCGTCGTATTTGGTTCCAACTCCAATTACAGATCTGGCGCAGCATCGGCATTCGAATATACAATGCGAAGTATTATTGACTGAAGACGGTAAAATAAAGCGTGTCCATCTAATATCTAGCTTATTGTTCTTAAATTTATCGAATACTTACTATTATATTCGCCTTGCTTTTAACCGGTGCCAACGTAGCTTGTTGTTTATCAAGCGTCTGTAACTGCAATAAAAAAATATGCAAAACTTTTAATATATAAAACAGTTGTATACATATTTGTGAATGACAGACAATTCACAAAAAACTTTACCGAGCTAAGCATTTACACTAGAATTAGAAATAAATTTAACACATGATTAAAAAAAAAAAAGTAAAAAAGATGTTACGTTGCCACCTGACTGAAATAAATTTGACAACTGGCATATATGGTAACGCTAGCATATTGCCGCTGTTAAAAAAAAAAAAACACAAAAACAAATTAAAGTATATGCTAATACAGTTGTGTATATCTGTGTGTGTGTACTCGTGTGATCATCTCATGACGTCAGTAATGCGCGTTCTCGTGGTTCAATACACACACACATACATACGTAGACACTACACCCACAACGTAATGATGGCAAGCGTTATCAAGAGCCAGATTATTCTTTTTTTTGTTAAATGATTTGCATGGCAAATGTGTTGCATTGTGTTGTACTACAAATAGAAAATAGTCTGCGTGTCAAATGCAGTTGAAGCGTAAAGACAGCCAATGCTGACAGCGATGTAGGCGCCTTAGCCAAAATCAACGCAAGAAGCAGAGACAAATGGGCCAAAAGAACACAAAAAAAAAAAAGAAAATTATATAGACACATACGTATAAAGATATATATACATATATTATATATATATTTATCGTTATCGCAAGCATTAGTGCTCACGAGACTACCGCAATTCTGTTTGAATCGCTGTTTTGTGGCAATATACATATGTATATATATTGTACATAATATATTGTATATACACACATGTGTGTATGCGCGCGCAAGGGCGTACAGGTGGCTAATGGGCTGAGCGCCGGGAGTGAGCAGGCAATGCACATAACGCGCACATGTACATATCTATGTATGTATTTTACACAAAAAAGGCAAAGAACTAGTATGCATATGCATTTATTTAGGTGATTTTTAAATTCAAATTGATTTAACTAGTTAAAAAGTAAAATACAACAAGCGTTATTCACTTGTACATATGTATGCACACACACATATATATAAATATAATATATAATTATAATTATATACTTCAATTGCTGCAGCATTCACTACTTTTGCTTAATTACACAAATATTTCACTGCATAGACATTTATATACTTTTTTACACACTCCCATCCACGGACACTACATATATACATACATATGTATGTACAGAATTTAGCAAATTAACACTTTCGACTTCTGGACCAACATAAAGAGCGAAAATAATACATTTAATCACATATCTTATATATACACACGCATACCCGTATATGTTGAATGTGAAAAATGCACAAATATTATACAATATTTGTTTAGTTTTTGTTAAAGATATTTATTCTGTCATGCCTAATTCACAATTTAACACTACTGCTCCTGCCTTATTCCAGTAGCATTGCCGTTTTTTCTTTTTCTCTAGTGGCAGGGTTGTCTTAACCAAAGTATCGCATAGAAAGTAAATGTAATCGATTGATTTTGCTCATTTCCAGCGACAAAAACGAATTTGAATTTGAAGTTTGCATTTATTTTATTTTCAGATAAAAACATTTTTGCATATTTTTTCCGCATAACTCTGGAGGAATATCCTATTAAAACTGGAGAATATTATGTTGAGTTATATATGTATATTGCCGGACGTTAAATTAATATTATTCATATGTGTAATATATTTATTGAGTTAAGGCCCGGCAATGGCTCTCACAGCAGCTGAGCAAAACAGCGCATTCGTTTCTAAATGTAGGTCGGCGTTGCCACACAATTTAAAAATCGTTATCGGCAGTTGGACACTAGTTTGAAAAAGGCATTAAACATTTAATATATGCAATTAGAAAAACAATATATAAATGCTTAAAGAAAATTTTACCGAATGAAGTATACATACATGCATAATAGTGGAATAAAGTATAGAAAACGTGTTAAGCCACAAAATGCAAAGCTGCCACCCATTGCCCCCGCCCAATGAAAAAAAAAAAAAACACTACATTGCACACATGCATACATATGCAAGTATAGAGCAATACGCAACCCATGTATACATATACACATACATACGTTCAGCATACTTATTAAGAGAATCTGATTTCAGTTTCTTTCCTGCCTCCGGTTTGCTTCTCGCGTAATTTCGTTGGAATTTTTCACACACACAACTTTTTTTTTGTTTTTTTTTTTATCTAACTTTACCTTGACAAGTTTGTATTCTTGTTGCGTTGTATTTCAAGTTTAGCACACAAACAAACACACAGACACGCATGTGTTTCAGCAGAAAATGTTCAATGTGTTTATTAGATTTTTTCTTTTGCTTTCTTTTCTCACACTTTACAAACTACTAAGTGGATGATTGCCTTAACTTGGTTAAATAATTTAAAACCCGCCCAGAGTATTATCATGATTGCAGCAACAATACTTATACGTAAACGAGCTTGTATTAATCGTTAGAGTATGTATGCATGTATATATTTATGTGTAGTTTATGTTCTCTCTCATTCACTTTCATTGCTTTTTGGGCGGAATGTTCGCTTGTTTGGTTGCTATGCCTTTTTATGCACACGCACAAACATGCACATACACACAAGCATACGCACTAACGAATTAGTTCTTTCGAGAATTATTTATAACCGTTTTTGCATACACAAAATGTAGCACTGTTTGATTACGTTTGCGTTTTAATAGTTACTTACTATGAATTTGTTTATTTTGTACACCCAAACTTTTCTTTAAACAGGCAAAATATTATGCTAATAGAATTGCAATTTACCCACTGACACGAGACGGCTACGCAAAATTAGAGATGAACGTGTTGCAAATCGATATTGCCATGTGTTGTATATCGGTTATGAGTATATCGATAGTTTTATATATGCATCGATATTTCGAGAAGTTAACAGTTATGAACATTTTAATAGAACTGTTTTATATATTGGAATTTTGATCAAATACTTACTTGTGATAATAAATGTGTAGCAAATAATTGTTATAAAAATTGTAATATAGCTGTTTTATATTAAGAATATTGACCAAATACTTACATTTGATAATAAAAACATAAAAGTAATTTTTTGCAACGCTTTTGTATTGCTCAATTAGTTTTCATACACACAAAAATTTCATGTTTATTTATTGTTTCGATTTTGTCTTAACTTGATAGCTGGTTGTTTTCTTCTCTTGTCAAATATGTTTTGGGTTTTCTATTTTAGTTGTTCGAAATACAAAGTACATACATACTATGAATATTTGTGTTTTTAAACGGATTACATTTTTGGTATTTTTGTTCGTTTTTGATACTGTTATTTTCAAATGTGTTGTCTTGAAACCAAATAACTTCGTTGGGCGTGTCATCGGAAATGACAACATAAAGATTTTTGGTATTTTTTATTTGGTCTTTTGTCTTTAATTTAATTGGGAGTGTCTACCACGACGCGGCAACTAAATTAGTTTTGTTTTTGTACTTTTTGAAAATGAGTTTGTCATGTATGTATGTATGCATGTAGTTTGAAAATACGTATCGTATATGTATGTATATACATACATATATGTATGTACGTTACGTTTGTTTTGTGTTCATCTTTGGTTTGTTTTTTGTGCCAACCTCAAAGCATAAATACGTAATATTACCATATTTATGGAGCATGTACTTCGATTCTTACGGGTATGTACATTTGTATATACAAATGTGAATATTGTACATACATAGCATACATAATAACTATATACGATATATAACGTATTTATGCATTTCGTCGTCACATTGTATGCATACATACATATTATACACGTGTATGTATATAGTATACATACATATTTTTGTTTTAATGTTTTAAACATTTATAAATACAGATGTATTTCGTTTATCATTCGTTTTTGTTTTTTTCTTTTTGTTTGTTCGTTTTCGTCTTTTCTTTTAAGTTTTTAATTTATTTTAAATTTAACATTTATTAAGAGCTGTATACTCAACAATTAGTACATATACAGAATTTTTTATGCTTAATTTTATTTTCTTTTCCTTTTTTTTTTTGTTTTTGTTTTTCTTCAGTTTTTATGCATTTATTTAGGATTTGAATTAGCCACCTCCCCTTTAATCGATTTCCACAAAAGTATTTTTTCATACTTTTGTGGTACAAACATTTAAAGCTTGACTATTTTTTGGTATTTTTTGGTTTTGTTTTTTAGTTTTCTTTGTTTTTAGGAGTTACTTATTGTTTTTGCATTTTATCTGGGGTTTTAAAACCAGCCATATACATATATGTATGTAGTTACTTTCTACAATAATAAAACTTTGCCACTTCGAGGGGCTTATTGACGTAACATTTAACACCTATTTTGTATGTATTTGTATGTATGTATGTATGTCTGTAGGTATGTATGTAAGTATTTCAATTTGTTGCTTTATATACCACTAAATACATACTCGTATCGTAGTTAATTTAGGTTAATGGTAAAAAAATCTAAAAAAAAAGTTTCTTATTTTTCGTTTTTATTTTTATATATATTTACTTTTTCTTTTTGTTTTTGTTTTTGTTTTTCTTTATTATAGCACACATATCAATCATATATTTGGCTTAGGCCACAACAACGCGTTGAATTTTTTCGAAAAGTTTATTTTGTTATCTTTAATATAATATATTATTTTTAGAACGATAATTGGGCTGTTTCGTTGCCCAAATTTGCTCTAGCATGGTTCTTTTGGCTTGTTTTAAAATTAAATATGTATGTAATTCGATTTTAGCCCAAGACATGGCCAAGCATTAGTCTAAAACATAACGGCTTTTCTTTTAATCGGTAGAACTTGAAATGCCCTGTGCAGATCCTTTCGAGTTGCCACATCTTGGAAATGTTTTAGGTTACATATCGAATATTTATTCAGATGGTTCCAGAACATGCCGAATGTATATAGTATGATAAATCATATACAATATAATATAATATATAATATAATCGTTCGATTTCGATTTCGATCACTTTCATTTTCATATTTTATGTGGATTTTTAGATGATTTCTTCTGCATTTTATTTATATATTTTTATTTATTTATTTTTGGCAATCTCTTTGAAGAAGAAGGGCATTTCTTTTAAATTTTATTTTATATCTTGTTTTATAAGTAGTTTGGAACTACACTCAATTTTGTTTGGTTTTGGTTTTGTTTTTTTTTTTTCTATTAAAAACATTCTGATTGTTTTATTGTTTGTTTTTTAAGTTGTATTATGTATTTTTAGTTAATTTGGACAAAGATGAGTTTAATGTGTGTAAATGTTACTTTTCCGCTGCTTTTTAAAATTTAATTATTAATATATACAAAAAATAACGTTCAGTCAAATATACATACATATACATAATATACATATATTTATGTTTTCATACATCGGCGTGTATGTACATACGTATGTCTTTTAACATACATACACAATACATTTTTCGCTTTATAATCGCAATAGTTATTGATCTAAACAAATCTATAACACAGAACACATACATAACGCACACATACACATACATAAATTAACAATTATTAACAATTATATAATAATATTAATAATTAATTATTTTTGGGCATAAAATAAATAAAAATACAATATAATAATATACAATACATAAATATTACAATATACATACATATACATATGTGGAGATCATATACACAATAAGTACTTCACGAATATACGCAATTAAATACTAATTTTTGAAAATTTTGAATGCTAATATTTAGCATATACATATACATATGCATACATATGTATGCATGTACATATGTATGTATGCATGTTTGTACACATACATACATATGTCATGTAAATTTCCCCTACGAATCCCCAACGATTTCGATACGATCTGTCATAAGCCACACGACAAGCAACTGCGCCAAATTGTTTCAACAATTTTTTAATCCTTCATATGTTTTGTTTTTTTTTTTAATTTAGTTTTTTTGTTTTCTTTATTATGTAATACACAATATGTTTAATAATCAGTCGCATAAATGAATCACCTTGCTTTTGTATTTATTTATTTATTTAATTATTTGCGCTATAAACTGGCTATGCTGGCCTATAGAACGCTATAAAAACACACACGCCTCAAAAAAAAAAAAAAAAAAAAAAAAAATTATAGACAAAAAAAAAATAAAATAAAAAAATACCAAATATTATTTATATTTTAGCTAATGACTTTACGCAATGGCTTAAAACGCACACACACAGACACACACACACTCACACACGCATTCATTTATACACGCACACATGGACGTGCCAGTTGCCGCCATCTTGCACACTCACACACACACACACAAACGCACACACACACTTGTACATACTAATGTTGAAGGATGCGCATCTTTTTGGCCAGCGCCGTCTCAGCTTGTTGCATCTTCCGTTTGTTGCTGTAGTTGCATAACTTACCGGAGACCTTGCTCAATGTCATTGCGGATGATGAGGTCATGAGGTCAAGCACTTGGAGGCTGTTATCGAGTTCATCTAGGGCGGAAAGCGCTGTTGTTGTTGCGATCGTTTGATTGTGCCGATCGCCGGGATCGATATCGATATCGATTAGCTGATTGGCTAACGGATCCTCGTCGTAAGGATCGTAGGGGGGTCTTAATTATTGTTTGAACACAAATAGACCCGTTGGGTCCCACTCGTTGTCATCGACTGGGCCGAAGCATTCATCGAAATACCATTCCATTGTCTTATACACGTGACTCAACGATCTGGCAATGGCATGATCCTCATCCGGATACACTTGATGACGGAATTTCACCTGTTGATCGACCAGCGCACGTACCAGCATCAGCGTATGCTCCTGATGTACCAGCGTATCCGCCGTTCCGTGCATCAACATCAAATTACGGCCCTTTATGTTGCCCGCCTTCATGGTAAGATCCGCCTCCTGCAGGGCACGTAGATAATCGCCCTTAAGCGGTATATAGCGTTCCGTAAAGAAGGAATCTGCCAATCAACGATGATCAACATTATTAGTATGTGGTTAGTTGGCTATATCGAATCGTCTGGTTCAACCCGATTTCAGAGAATCTTCTAGGAACTCGGGTCTACTTACAGTGATAGCCAAAGCTGACAATGGGATTGATGGCGACGGCGCATTGGAGCACCTGTTGGGAGTCATCAATGAGCATCATGGCCGAGGCATAGCCGCCGTAGCCCCAGCCAAAGGCGCAGATGCGCAACGGATCGATGAATTTGAGGTTATCTCGTAAATAGCTGGAATTATGATCATAGATAATAGAGTATGTAATGGTGACTCTCGAAAGGATTACTAACGTTAGCACGCCCAGCTGATCTTCGACCTCAACAGTGCCCAGTTTGCCATGAACCTGAGTCCGTAACAGTTCGCCCTGGTATCCACTGCCGCGTCCATCGATTTGGGCAACAATAAAGCTACGTTGGCTGCACAAATACCAGTTCCAGTCGACATGGAAACGTTCCGTTACCAACTGGGAGCCCGGCGAAGCATCGCTATATAATATAAATGAAAAGGTGTTGAATCATATGAATCAAGGAGCATGGCACAGCAATAGCATTTGACTTACACATGCAAAATCAATGGAAAAGCAACCTCCTCCTCTTCACGCATGCCAGGAGGCAAAAAGAGCCTCACCTGGGCATGAAAGCCATGTCGTATCTCAACGCTGAACGTGCGCATCTGCGGTATGGCCAATTGGGATAAACGATGACGCAGCACATCGCCGGCATTTAGGACAAAGATTTTATTATTGCTAACCGTTTCCACTAGATAAACGCTGGGCGCCTCTGGGCCCAAACATTCCTGAACATAATAGCTATAGTCGCGGCTGAACTGGACGCGATTGTAGAGGCAATTCTTTGGTATATCATAGATGCAGTCATCTGGCTCGAGGCGTGCAACAATATCCTCCCAACGTTCACCGCGCTGCCACTCGGCGGCATTGGTGCTCCTGGCGCGATGCAATCGATAGGTGGAATCGGTGTTATCGCAGGTGAGACAGGTGGGCTGTGTCGATGTGATATACGTGCGATTCGATTCGGTAACATTTAGCTTAAGGCTGATCTTGTAGAGGTGGCGTTCGCCCGGCCGCTTCTCAGGAGCAGCCATAAAATAAACGATCTCGTGCTGTTCATCCCAGCCGACAATTTCGGTGACCTCAAATCGTCCCATTGTCAGTGGCACAGGTCGTCGGTCTAGCGATGATATGAAAACCACATGACGATAATGACCATGTTCGCCATCCCGCACAGGCAGACGCTTCAATAGATAGCCACCATTGGATATCTCGTAAGTTGTCTGGCCATTGGTTACATTCGCCTGGCTATTGCCACCAATTGTTGTGCCCGCCTCCTGCTGTTCCTGCAGCTGTTGCTGTTGCTGCTGTTGCTGCTGTTGTTGTTGCTGTTGCTGTTGCTGCTGACGCACTGCACCGCCACGAAGCTGAGCTGCAATGCGCGCCGAGAAGATTGGCCGTTCTGCCGGCAACACCCAGCCATCGTTGATGGTCACCTCGGTGTGGACCACTTGGCAGTGGAAGTGTGGCGCACGACAGATGACCGTTGTGGCCTTTGTCTGGTCGCGATTCGTGACTGTTACGGATAGATCATTGGCCGATGCCCAGGTGAGACCACCCACATAGCTGCCATTGCCCAGGTCGCCGGGCAGCTTAATCTGTGTCGGAAACATATACTTGGTCACCGATAGATTTACAACGCTCACCGTAACATTCGGATTACGGGCGCCAGCTTTTGGATAGCGTTGAGTTAACACCGCCGGATACTTGATGTCATCACCCATCCAGGTGTATCTGTTATGGGATTGAACAATTTTTTTTTCATTCAACTTTCGATTTCATATTTTTTTTTTTTAATTATAATGAATTAAAATTTAAAAATATTTTTGGTTGTTTTTTTTTTTTTTTTTTTGTGTTAATCAATTTATTATACCATTGTTTCTCTCAGTGTACTCACTTGTACTCATTGACTTCGCTGTCGTTGAAGCTGAGAAATGCCAAAAAGAGCCCATCCGGTGAGAAGGCAATACTGCTCCGCCGGCTCTCCAGCTCCGGTACATTCTCATACGTCCAATCGGGCACACCGTTATAGAAGATGCCCGCCGCGCCCGTCTGTGTGATGCGACAGACGAGTTCACCCTGAACCTTGGGCTTGTAGTATATATCGTTGTGGTGCACAAAGGCGATGGCCTGATTGTTCGTATAGGCCAACTTGGCGCTGCCATTGCCATTGCCAATGCCACTGCCACTGCCATTTGGCTGGCCATTGCCATTGGCGGAGCCACTAGCTCCACTGTTGCTTGTGGGCGTGGGCTTGCCGGCACCGCCAGCCGCGGCACCGGCGAGACTATTGAGGATTATGCTACCGCTGGGCAGTGGGGCCATTGTGGACGTGACTGGCAGCTGTGCAGCCGGCGGTGGATTGATTGGCGCCCATACCACATGCTGCAGACGCGGCGCTTCGGCAATGTTCTCCGTTGGTCCCAGCGGAAATGTGTTCGCCGTTTGCACCTCATAGACATGGTGTCTACACAAACAATAGAAAATTAAAAAAAATTTTAAATTTATTTTTTAAGGATATGATCTGGGGAATCCTTCTACGCACCTTGAGCCTTCGGCGTTGCTGTCCGACTGCAGCAGCACGTACTTTTGATCTGGCGCAACCAAAAATGATTCCGCGTTTAGTTGGCGCTGCGAAAGAAAAAAAAAACAACAAATAAACAACAAAAACTAAATAAATAATATGTATATATAAATATGTATGTGTGTGTGTGTGTGTGTGGGTTTATATATGTATATAGTATATGTGTGTATGCAGTTTCTACTCACAAATGTGGAATTCGTCATAAGAATGCGCGTCGTGTAATCGGCCATGTTTAGCACGGATAGGCCACCCGTTGGATCGCGATATACTAATTCGTGATCTGTGTAAGGAATAAAAATCCATATTATATATCCATATATATATTCATATTTAATTTATATCCTCCTTATTACATACACTTTACATACACAATATATTCCCCCTTTTAGTTTAACAATTTTCAAGACAGGCATAATTTGCATAAATTGCATTCACTTAATTTAATATTTTTTGTTATATTGTTTTAATTTTTTTTTATGAAATGAAAATATAATACAATATTTAAATAATAAAATAAATAAGCAAAAATTAAATTTCTTTTTTACTTAAAACACTTTTTTGTGGCCCTCTGTAATTGTATTGAACGATATGATTATAGAAATATTATATTATTAAATATAATATGTATATATGTATGTATATGTATGTATTTGTAATTTAGTTAGTTAATTACCGTTGCTCCAGGTACCGTTAAACGGCTTCCATTGCAAACTTTTGCTAAGTATGTCGCTGGGCAGCATCCGTCGCCCCCGAATGCGCAGACCCTCATCCTCCGGCGACAGCAGAAATATGGAGAATATGATTAAACTGAAAACGGCGGCGATTACCAGGAGTGCTATGAATATTCCACGCCAATTACGCCGTTCCGGCGATATGGCCACCAGCTCCTACAAATATAAAATACATTGGGAAAACAATTCATATTAGAATTATGCTTAATACAATTTGTTAATAACAAATTTAAAAATCATTTTTACTATAAAATTTGTTGTTGAATTTATTAATTTTTTTTTTAAATTATAATTTAAATCAAACTTCAGAAATTTCTTTTTGTTTTTTATGATAGATATTTTTTTTATACACATTTCGTTTTTTAGGGCTGGCAAATAAAAGTCATAGGGAAATTGCATAATATTATTTTTGAAATATTTTTATTTATTTTTTATGAACGACATATAATATATTTTTATAAAAATTGGCGTTTTCATAACCTTTTTAGCTCATTATTATTCGATTTGAGAAAAACAATTTTAAAATAATTGTTATTATTATTTTGTTGTAATAATTCTATAATATAATGCCAATAAAAAGAATATCTTTTTATGCTCTCTAATAAAATATTGATTTATTTATTCATAAAATAAAATGTTTATTCAAAATGTTATAGTTCTTTTTTTGCAATTTATTTTATTATAAAAAATCAGCAAAGATTATTTTGTTTTTATTTAATAAAAATTGTAAAATTCTTTTGATTATCCACAAAGTGAAATAAATCAATAAATAAATCAATTGATTTATGTTACGAATAAATTTAGTCAAATCCATGGGTATGCAGACGTATGTGTGTATGCATGTATGTATGTGTGCACATATATGCTATAATATATTTATGTGTATATCGTATATGCTAACTTTTAGTATTATTTTAATGCTCTTTCTGAACTTGACCGAATAAAAAAATTGTGCGTTTTCCTATTGTTGATTTTTGTTTTCTCAGCGTTCAGTTTGATTGATTGTCACATTGAAGTAAGCAACAAAGAAATTGATGATGATGATGACGATAATGATGATGTTATTTTTTTTCTATCTCTTGTTTATATATATTGTATAAATATATATATCTTCATATAAGTATATAATATTATTTATTATGAGTTTGTGTGTGTGTGTCTGTGTGTTTGTGTGTGTGTGGGTGTTTTTTTTTTCTCACTGGAGTTTGTTTATCTATTTATTTATTTTGATAACGGCACAAATATTATTGTGTTTGTGCCGAGTCAACGTTTTTAATGAGTTTTTCTTTTACCATTTCTTGTTTTTGCTTTTGTGTGTGTGTGTGTGTGTATTTTTTTTTTGATTTTCTTTGTTATTATTTTGTTTTTGTTTTTTTTTGAACATGAGCTTTGGAAAATTCATCTATTGATTTTCCATGAGCTGAGCAACAAGGGAAAAGACCAAATGCAATAAACGAGAAACTATAATAAAATTGCCAATCAAATTATTACAGTAAAAACACGCTGAAAGCAGCGAATGTGCGTGTGTGTGTGTGTGTGTGGGTGGGTGAGTGGGGTGAAAAACTTTGAAGTATTTTGATAACCTTTTGGGGGCTTTTGTTCAAAGAAATTGCCAAAAAGTCATAAGGCAAATGGCAATCATTGCATGTGTCAGTGGCAGCTCTCAGAGTAAATTTGAAAATGCATTTGCCTAGGCAAAGGACCTCTGTTCCGGTATATTGAGGAAGGATCTATGCTTGCAGCAATTGTGGGCGGCAATTGGGCGTGTCAGTCAAAGGAAGCGTCCTTGATAGCGCTTAATTGACAAGCGAATGCCAATGAAATTAAGGCTAAAATTCGCACACATGTTACAGCAACAAAAATGCAGAAAGAAAAGTTTAACTCTGCAGCCCACTCGACTAAAAGATACCCTGCAATTTGTTAAGTGTACATCCTTATGTATGATATATTATATTAAAGTATTCTTAATTTCAATTCCATTGATTTGCTTTTACATTCGGTCTGGTATGCCGTTTATTTGCTAAACAATTTTTAATGGGTATCAGGGGTAATGAGCGCACATAACTGCACTTAAACTATTTTAATGCACTGTATGTACATATGTTGAGGGGCGAGCTGGCGGGTTGGCGCGCTTATTTGATAAGTTGGCAAACTTTGGCTCTGGTTCAGGGCCAGGGCAAGGGCAATTTACATGAATATTTGGTTACAAGTTTTCTGTTGGACATTTGCCCGTCAGCTGCGGCTATGCCACGCCCACATTAAGTGGCAAACTTCTTTTTTGTTTCTGTTTTTGTTTCTGTTTTTGTTTTTCTTTTATTTTCCCCATAAAAACTGTTCATTTCAGGTCTGATCCCAAAAGTACTTTGCACCATAAACCACAGCAATGGCAAAAAATATTATTATATACAATATTTACAACAATTTCGGTGCTTGCTTTTGGGTTCAAATTGAATTAAAAATTTATATGCACTTGTATCCTTAAAATGTGTTTGTGTATGTGTGTGGATGTTTGCATGAGGATCCTGTCTAGGAAATAGAATTTCTATGGCAAAGTGCTAACTGCAATTATTTACCAGCACCACGTGAAACAATTGCCTCAGGCCATTTCAGTTTCAACAAATTCAATTACAATAAAACAAAACCAAATAAAACAAAACAAAACCAAATAAAACAAAAATAATTAAGTTAAAATACAATTTATTCGCCTGGAGCTAAAAGTGTTTGATTGTTTTCAGATCTAAGTTTAACCCTTAATACTAATAATTTAGCGGAAAATTATAATTATTTTGCTGAAACTTTCGCATCCAAAAAATTTATTTTCAGACATTTTATAACTTTATAAAATAAATTATAAATTGTAATTGTAACTTTTTTTTATTACAATTTCAAAATGTTTCGAAATCTTACAAATTTTCATATACAATAGAATTTCTAGGGGATTACAACTCTTTTGTGGTTTTCAAAATTAATGTGATTCAGGATTGTATAAAGTGGAAAATTTCGTCATAATTTTTGACAACATTTTCAAATGAGTTAAACGTGAAATGGCAAAAATCATTTGATGTTGATTCGTGTAATATACATGCTTAATTTACGAAAGGATCATAACTTGCATTCATGTCCTTTTATGCGGTTCTTCACAGTTCCACTGTGCGGAATATCATAAAATAATATTTTTAGTGCTTCATCTTCTCGGTGTAAAATTGCAGCTGAGTTGAATGTTGCTATGAGCTATAAGTTGATTTATTGCATGTATATACATACAACTGTATGTATGTATTTATGTATGTACGTATGTATGTGTCTACTACCTATCTACGAACATATACGTACATATACATTATATATTTGATGCATGTTGTAAATTACTTGAACTCGTACGTAAAGTTGTTAAGCACCCAAACACTTAAATTTTAAGTATGCTACGTATGTTATAAACTTTACAATAGTTAATAACAATATTTTGCTTGCTGACAATTTTTATTAAGATCAGCAAATTGTCGCAAGAATCAGTTTCAAGCATTCCACACATTGTTGCAGGTATCTTACCATATACAAATAATTCTAATTAATATATAGAGAACATACATAAATATTAATATAATAAATATAATAATATAATAATAATAAATAAATAATAAATACAATAAGTTGAAAAATATCATTTATGAAATCAACTTCATGCAGTTATTTCATGACGTTTTTCGTCGTAGATGGCCAGTCGGAAACTTCATGAAAGCAACTTCAACCTGCGAGAAGTTTTACTCGAAAAATTTGAAACGGAATCCACAAATAAAATTGCATAAATTAAGGTCCTAAAATATAATCTTGTGATTTTGAAATTTTTGTTATCAACAAATAATTGAATAAATGTATTACAATATATTTATAATAATAAGAGCCAAATTAAATATTTTGAATTTTATTGAAATTTCAAAATTGGTTATACCTCTGATAATATTATAAATATATTCTTATAAATTGAATATTTTCAGTTTGCAAATGAAAGAGAACGCTGTTTGCTTCATGAATTTATTCAAATGGACAAATCATTCGTTAAGCTGATGATCTGTCCGTCTGTCTGTCCGTCTGTCTGTCCGTCTGTTCGTTTGTCTGTTACATACATTAGCATAAGTTTATGATAGCTGCCGTATAATTAATTATGCAAGTGTATGTAAGTGTATACGTACTATATACAATACATATACATATACCACATCCATTTCAGCCACAGAACGCTCAACTGTTACAACTGTTTCCACCTGGCAAAAAAAAAAAAAAAAAAACGAAAAAACGAAAAAAAAAATACTTGTAGCAAGAAAAAGCTAATGGAATGGTTTGTGTGCCTTTAGATAAATAGTGTGTCCTGACAGCTTCTTATCCTTATGCTTATCCTTATCCTTTATCCAGCATGGCCTTATTCTGGTCAAACTGCGTGCCTTCAGCTAAGCAAGTGTTTTCATAAGGTGGACAGGTGCCAGCTGGTCACAAAGGACTTTTACACACTTACCGCACACACACTCACACACACACACACACACACACACACACACACACACAGAGGAGCCGTGATTGCATTTTACGACTTTCTGTGGCCTTGCATTCTGCTGACATCGCTCGGGTTCATGCATGCAATCGGATACACACAGATACATACATACATACAAATATATACACATTAGCTTTAGTATACTTACACTGCGAGAAATTTACAAAACCCAAACACTCGTTTCAAGTAAAATTAACAATTACGTACAATAGATACAAAATGTTGCGCATCAATGTCAATATTTATACTTAAATTTATATTTAAATAAAATAATTCAAAAAAATTAGCTGAAAAATCAACTCAAATTACACTGAGAGAAACAATGTGAAGTTGCTGTGACTATGCCCAAAAGATGTGCTTATATGAAAAGAAAAAGGCATTGTGGCATTTTTTGAAAGTTTCACCAAGAACTATTTCATGCTGAGTCTCTGGTGTGGCATAAAGAACCACTTTCGAGTACTCGAGTGCTCGGGTATTCGAGTATTCGAGTATTTTCGCATTCAATAGCAGTTTTACGAGTATTACTTTGAGCTTTGGCTTTGACTTTGGGGCTTTCGAGTGGACATTGTATGCGGTGTTGGAAAGTGCGCGTAACAATGTAAAAAAATAAAAATGAAAGTAAAAACCAGACTTGTGTGTTAAATACACACACACTCACACACACACACACACACACACGTGTAGGATAACTTATTATCATCATGTACATACACATGTATGTGCATACAACTATTCCAGATGGAAGTTTCAGCATCATCAACTGCAGAGTTCAAAAATGTTGATGGCAACAGCAAATGTCCTTGGGCGGCATCGGACAATGTTTGCAAGGACTCGCGGTATAACGCAAATCGCATTTGAAAACAATTGAAAAACTTGCATTCCGTCTTTAATTTTAAAATTCTAGTTTGAGGGCTTAATTGAATTTTGCCCCTTTTTTTGCCACATGGCCCCAGGCTGTAGTTGTAGTTGTAGCTGTGGCTCTGGTTGTGGCTGTGGCTGCTGCCGCTGTTGCTGCTCTTGGCTGTGTGTGTGCGATAAGTTTTCCCGACATTTCAATTTTCCACCCACCCACACACACCCACATAAACCCACACACACACCCACACACACACACACACACACATATCATTTGTGCCCAGTTTGGTTTTCCATTATTGCCTCCTAGCAAACGGGCAGCAAACAAAAAAAAAAAAGAAAGAAAAGACGAAATAAATAAGACTTAAATTACAAAGAAACCTAAATAAATGCACAATCAAAGTGTTTTGTATTCTATTTTTGATTTATTTCCTACACATTTTCTTTATTCTGTTGTAATTACATGCATTTTCATTTTCATTTTCATTCAAGTCCATCAGAATTTTGCGTAATATAAAATCATAAAATCCTTTTCATATCCCCAAAGTCTTCTTAATAAAATTCAATTTAATTTACATAGCTTGTGATATTTTCTATATACCATAAATATTGCTGTATACTATAGTATTTGTATTCATGAAGTCTGGCAACGCCCTACACCCATACATACATACATATAAACATAAGCAATGAGTTGCAATTGATTTGAAATCCGGCTCGTAATATCGGAACTGAACAGCGAGCAAGCTTCAATGACTTCACATAGCACAATAGAAGTAGATTTAACAAAAAAGGACACAGAGACACAGCGAATTTTGAATACTCTTTCTTTGTTAATATTTATAATGTATACCATTTTCATATTAATTAAATTCTATGAACTCAATTATATAATATTTAAAATGAATCATAAATCTGTCAAATTTTAAAGTTTCATATCTCAATCTGTTGAAATAAAAAAAACCTAAATTTTCTTTAATCTAATTCTCTCTCTCTTCCTCTCGCTTTCTTACTCTTCCTCTCTTCCTTTTTTTTTCTCTTTCTTTATTATTTACCATCTCATTAATTAATTGAATAATTGTAATTTTAAGAATTGCATATACTTTCTACTGCACGTGCCACATTCGGTGACAAAATCAAAACACCCTTCGCGAGGGTATAATAAAATGTGAAAGGAAGTAAGTTTTCCAGCTCAATGCCAATGCAAATGCCAATGCGGTTGCCATCGATTTGTGAGCAGCGAGAGCAACTGCAATATCAACAGCAGCAGCAGCAGCAACGACAGCAACAACAACAGCAACAACAACAGCAACAACAACACCAACAATAGCAGCAGCAATTGCAGCAAAAAGAGAAGCTGCGCTGACTGCAGCAGCAATAACAACAATAACGATTGCAACAACAATTGCAACAGCAATAATTGCAGCAACAACAGCAACAATAGGTACAGCAGCAATAATAACAGGAACAAGAGCAGCGACAAAAGCAATAGCGACAATTATAGCAACAACAACAACAACAATAGCGGCAACTGCAGCAGCAGCAACGACAGCAACAACAACACCAACAACAACACCAACAATAGCAGCAGCAACAACAACAGCAGCAACTTGTGTTAAATGTGCATTTAATGAGCTGTAAACGCATTTATTGTACAAAGCTCTGCCCTTACCACCTGGCGAACAGATACCGCAATAGCCACAATCACAAGGGCAGCAATAGCAACAGCAACAGCAGCAACAGCAACAACAAACATCAACAGCATCGACAACATTAGGAACAATAATAAAGACAACAGCAACATAAACTTTAACCGCAAATTGCCTTCATTACGTGTATAAATTACGCGCACATTTTTCGCACTTGTTTTTTTTTTTGGGGGGGTTTTCCCCTTTATTTTATTTTTGTTTTTCGTTTTTCGTTTTTGTTTTTGTTTTGTTTGTGTGGTTTTAGTATTTGTTTTTCTTGTTTCTTGTTGTTGCTGTTGTTGTTTTTCCTTTTGGGCATGGCAATTGTCACACCTTTTTATTGGCACAGCCGCATTAATGGCTAATGAAAGCACACAAACAATGACAACAACAACAACAACAACAACAACAACAACAACAACATAAACAACAACACAAACAACAACAACAGAAGCAGAAGCAACAGCAGTCACAATGGTAAAAGAAAAAACAAAAAATAAATGGACAGCAACAGCAATGCCAAATAATTCACAATGGTGTCTGTCTGTGTCTGTGGGTGTGTGTGCGTGTGTGTGCGTGCGTGTGCGTGCGTAGGTGTATCTGTGTGCGTGGGAGTGTAGAACACAAAGAAAGCCATAGAGCAGGGAAGAGAGAGAGAGAGAGAGAGAAAGAGGGAGAGAGAGAGCGATAGAGAGTGAAAGAGATAAAGAGAGAGAGAGAGAGAGAGAGAGAGAGAACGAGAGAGAGTGGACAGTTTATGATGTGTCGTCGACAGCGTAAGTTTTCTTTTTTTTTTTTCTTTTTTTTTTGGCCACAATTTCTGTAAGGCGGCAATAACACGGATAACCTTACAAAAGATACCCAAATTCAGTTATACTTATATATGATATGTATGTATATATGTGTATAGATATATAGTACACACACACACACACACGCATACACACGTAGTAGAGCATTCATGGCAATTAATTTCATTTTATTTTCGGGCCATCATTTCCTAGAAAGAACCAAGCCCCAGCCAATCGCCATGGATTGGCATGACAAACTAATATAAATATAATTATACCTACGATTGCCATCAAGTTGGATGCTATATATACATACATACACACACATACACTATATGTAATATATTTATAAACTTTAAACTTTTAGATAAACTCACTTAAAGAATTTATTGAGTACGTCCAATAAAATAAATAATTACCAATTATATTCTATTTAATTTTTTTGGCTACGGAAATTCTTTGATTACAATTTAAATTAAAAACAAATTTATTTATGCCTCAAATAAATTGCTTTTCTTTACAAAAACATAATTAACATTCAAGTTTTATTGTCAATCAACTGTAAAAGTAAAAAAGTTTTCTTGCGATATCTGAAAATACGAGTATATGTTTGTTAAATTATTATTTTTAATTTAATATTTAATAATATTGGATAATTTTTTGTAAATGAGCATTTCAAGTTGTGTAGTAGGGTATACCTTCTGTAGGGTATTAAGTACAGGGTATATGGCATAAAGGTCACACTTTCGTTATACATGAACGTTTTAGTGCTTAATGACTTTTTGTGTCCTGCAAGGCAAGGACACATTATTATTGCCTCAAATTGTATTATTATCCACATTGCCTTGGGGCTCCTCTCCTTGAATCTCGCTCTGTTTTTGTATACTTGGCACATCCTTACATCTTTTGTAATTGATGAAAGTATTGTATTTCCTCTGGGAAACAGATCCCTTTACTTCAAACGAACTGAATTATCACAATGTATTCTATTTATTATTATTTATTCAATTCTCTTCACAACAATTTTTAAGAAAATTAAATAGTTAAATTATATTTCTATATTTTTCACTGTGATGTTTGTTTTTGTTTTTGTTTTTAAATCATTTTCAAATACTTTTTGTGTCACTTACAAAGTTTTAATGAAATTTGAAAACAATTTTGCCTGCATTTAATATATGTGTGTATATATGTATGTATTGTATGTATGTATGATATGAGTATCTATCTATGAGGTCACAAAGCAAACAGATGACAAGGGTCAACCAGCAAATGGTCCCTGAGCGGTTGTTGCAGTCAAATCTTTTGCAATATTGATGAGACTTTTTTGTATGTTTTTCTTTTTGTAGTACACACACACACACACACACAAACACACACACACACACACACACGTGCATACACACACATGAATGTAAAGCTTATGTCATTATGATGGACGTAGTCCCAGATCATTTATTAAGTGACCGCATCGCTAACTGTACCTGCCCGCACATAAAGCGACCCCCAAGCAAACCCCAACCAATCCCCAGCGATCCCAACTGACCAGCCCCAAGTACTAGACATATGTACATACAAATATACATATGTGTGCGTGTGTGTGTGTGTATATATATATATTTGGCAATTATTAATGAAAGCCAAAAACTTCAAAGCTAAATGCCATTTGGGCCAACTTTACTAAGTTATAGCAGCTACTCGAATTGCGTTTTGGCCAACTATCGCAAATTGCCTTATCGCCATTGCCTTTGCATGCGAAATTTATTGCGTTCTTCTTTAATTTATTGAATTCCTACCAACATTCTGGTCAGCTTGTTATCTCAACCGCAAATTGCCGTTGTCCTGCTCCATAAACTAACCCACACAATAAAAGGGGAAGAAAACCCAATTCTAAATAGACAACTTTCATGGTACTGATAATTTTTTATTAAAATGTTTACAGACTTTTAAAAATAGCTAACAAAAAAACGCACTAAATTTGGAGTTGCGAATGCTAAACAGAAAGATACTCCTTAATGAGTTAGAAGGTGTCGTCGGACTGTTACATACGCTTGCACAACTCGATGACAGCCTCTTGTTTCTATCGATGCTTAATGGGTAGAAGTAAAGGTCGTAAAAAATGATAAATTATATTATGCAATGCCAGGCTAGTTGGCCACGTCCAAAAATGCGACTGAACTTAACTTTAATTTAATGGCTACACTGAGAGAAAAATGCATCGTAAGTTTTAAACACAGAAGCACTTTCAAAAATTGTGTAAAATGCTTAACAATTTTTAAATTCTATATATTTATACATAGAATACATTATTTAAATATGTTATATTTTTTATTATTGCAAAAATATTTTGAAATGCATATTTATTTTTTAAATTATTTAGAAATATTAAAAGCATTTTGAAAATTACTCAAAGGAAATACACATACCATACATAACATAAACTAGAAAATGCTATTTAAAAATTAATACAATATAGTAAATATTTGCAATGTTTAATATACACTGTTATATATTTGTAATATATATCATAAATATATGTATATATATATATATAATTCTTGTGATTTTTTTATTTACATTTTTTCATTTCAAAAAAAGATATGTTCAACATTTTTTTCTGTAATTATGTAATTTCAAAAATGTATTTTCTTTTTTTTTGGAGTGTATGTGTAGACGTATTCGATTGCATAAGGTGTATGGGCGTGACTTTTGTCATTAGCCTGGCAGAGACACAAGAAGGCTGTAGTCCTAGTTGTAAGAATACCAGCTGTTGTTGTTGTTGTTGTTGTTGTTGGCATAAAAAATGGCACTTAAACGCATAATTATGATAATTAAACGAAAATCAGCGCATTCTTGATTGTATCCTGGCTGCTGTGCTTCCTGCACGGAAGGAAAGCAAGAAATTTGCTAAAAAGTTAAGTCAAAAAATGACTTATAAACAGGCTCTTGTGCTTTGTTGTTGTTTTGTATTTTCTGACAAGGACATTGTTGAAATGTGCCGACAGACAGCAACAACAACAGCAGCAGCAAAGGATGCACACAAGCTGAAGTATTTGGCAATTACCTTTTTGGCTGGCAAATTAAATTGAATTTTAACATACAATAAATAATATTATATAAAATGCGAATTATGGTATGTGACTCATAAGGAAGCACCTCAACAATTTGTTATGGTATAAATGTATTAATTTATTTATATTTTTTATTGTACTACATATACATATACATCTACTACTACTACATATGTATGCTATAAGTGTTTGTGCAAGCTAGGCAAACAACTTTTCAAAGGTAATAAAATTTATAGCCAAAACAACAGCAGGTCCGGGCTTATGTTATTTATGAGTATGAATTTCAAGCTAAGTTGGAGGGAAACGTCTGCTCCTGATAGCCTGATAGCCGTAGTGCCCGGAGCAGCAGTGTCAGCATCTAAGATGACGCGGGAGTTGGTTGAGGATGGTTACGGTTGGTTGGGGCATGGCTCGAACCGAAGGTGGTGAAGTGAAGGTAGGAAGGAGCTCGGGATTGGCAATCGATATGGCAAATCGAGTTTATTTATGGCATCTTTATAATGAAATGTCAATACAAACTTGCTACGCCTTCAGCCAGTTTATAATTTGCATTTATAAACTTCAAATCTGTACAATCTGTACAATCTGTGCGCACTTTAACCATTTATATCCTATAAATTTATATTATTCAATCAAAGGACGGGCATGACCAACCATTTGTTAACCATTTTGGGCAATCTCTCTCTTGTGCTGCTCCTCTGAATGGGTATCCTTTTTGGGTGTCCTTAGCTCCCTTTTATGCTGCCCTTCATTGGCTTTATTTATGAATTTTGCAAATGAGCTGTGACAAGACAAAATGAAGAGCAGCGCAACAACAAGGACTCAAATGCTTTAACCCACTCGCAACGGGTTAAAATTTGGGGTTAGGCTTATAACTAAACCAAAGTAGCTTTCTTATGTGCCAGATATTTTGGGCACTTGTTTATCTATGGCGCATAAAAGCAATTAAATGAGCCTAGAAAAAGGACTCCACTTATAATCCTTTTTTTTCCCGGCTCGCTCGCAACAAAGGACATGCAAAAACAAATACATTTGCATACTTAATTAACTTGTTCCCAAAGCAAGACAGAACAACAACAACAACAACAAAAACAACAAAAACAAAAACAAATACAACACAACAAAACAAAGCCATTCACCATTCGTCAAGGACACAATGGCTTGAATATCCTGATAGACGTACCAATTTTGAACATAAACCAAGGACGAATTTCATGTCCATTCGATACGTAAATGGTTTTCAAAATTTCAAATTCATTTTGAAACCTCTTAAGAGAAATCTTTTACACAGTATTTAACATTAAAGAAATTTTATTGAATTTGCAATTTTATTAGTTAATTGATGGTTTAATTATTCACTTACAACTTATAAAAGATTAATGAAAACAATAAATAAATTAAATTAAATATTTACGAAAATATCTGTACATAAATACAAATAATTTGCAATATAATTTAATAAAACTTAATCATAAATTAATTGAAATTAATGAAAATTTTAAAATAATTTGCATAAGTTAAGCAAAAACAAAAAAAAAAAACAAAACAAAAACTTCAAACAAGCCACAGGAAATTGATGTTAAATATATTTAACAGGATCAAAAACAAAGGTAACGGGAATATATATTGTATATACAAAATATAAAAAAAAACCAACTAATTTTGTCACATTATGCATAATAAATTTATGTAAATTGCCCCCAAAAAAGGCAAAACAAAAACAGACCGGAAAAAATTTAAGAAAATTATAAACAACGAGAAACACAAAAACAAAAACAATAACAAGAACAAAAAGAAGAGAAAAAAAAGAAACAAACGAAAAAAAAATAAAACAAAAGGCACATAATGTTGTTATGTAAATACATTATAATTATGTGACGATGTAATTATGTAATGATGTAATGATGTAATAATTATTGTGCAACAAAGAAGGAACAAAAACCAAATTGAAATGAATGAAAAGAAATTCGTTTGCTGCACTCACCTCATCCTTGGGCACCAGGGTCACCTTTTTAATGGTCGGTGCACTATTGTTAACCACAACCGTTTCGCGTTTTAGCGATGGCCGCTTGAGTGCCGAATGTGGCTTTTGTATTTCGACCATAATCGTTGCTTTTGCTGAATTATGTTGATAACGTTGATAACGTTGATAATGTTAATGAAAATGTTTATGTTAATGATAATGATTTTGATTATGATGCTTGATTAGTTTAAGCAAAAAGTTGAAAATGCCAAAAGCTTTTGTTGTTATTATTATTGTTGCTGCTGCTGATGCTGATGCTGCTGCTGTTGTTGTTGCTGCCAAGTCAAACGGCTCATTAATCACAAAATGTCGACATTAGCCACGCAGTTAGAATTAGCCAGGAGCTAGGCCCCTGGCAGCACGGCTTATGGCTCATGGCTCATGGCTCATGGCTTATGGCTTATGGCCGTGGGCATTGCACATACGCCCCGTTTGTCGTGGGCATTAACTGAATTTGGTAAAGATTTTAGGGCTTTTAATGAGCCATTTATGCCATGGACAATAATTTATAGTGTGGGCCATGTTTTTGCCATAAATTTACCAAATTAAATTTGCATAATTTCAACGGGGACAACGGGGACAACAGGGGTAACAGGGACAACGCTTGACTTAATCTAAACCTGTACGTTTGTCATTATGAATATATATGACACTGACAATGGCAGTAATGTATAATACATCATTATGACAATGTTCATATGCAAATGTATATGTATATTATGATGATAATGATGGCGATGATGCCAATGCTGGGCTTGCTGATGGATTCAATTTAGTGAGCACAGTGTTTGGCCACAGATAAACGACTTACTCAAAATACCAAAATTGAATTAGGCAGCGTATGTCAAAAGCTGTAAGGTATTAGCATATCATACACATGTACACATGAATTTCTATGAATATGTGCATATGTATGCATATGTACATACCATACTAACTACATGAATATGCGGTATGTGCATCAAGGACTAAGGCGAATTAGCAGGAATCTTGGAAAACAAATGCCAAAAAGCTTGCAGTTGAAAAACTTTCTGTCTATACTATAGCATACATACAATATACAGTAATACGTATACTTAATAGTTTTTTTTTTTTGCAAGTTTTCAGTTTTTGGCCATGACAAGCGAATGCTGAGCTGAAACTTAAAGCTGCGCAATTTGCATATCGTTGGCAGGACGAGTATGTAAGTTATCAGGACGATGACTGGTCGATTGGTCAATCGCTGCTAACGGGTCTCTAGGAATTAACACACCACTGCGGGCTCATATTATACGGGCCTATGCAAATGTTTATCTCGCACAACAGTGCGTATGATTGATGTGCTCTAAAGGCCGGCCAACATGGAGCTCACTTCACTTGTTATATAATACCATAATATAATATATGTATGTATGTATGTGTATACCCTGTGCCAAATATTAAAACTGCCCAACAAGATTTGTTTGTTTTCAGATCTTCATATAACATACATTATAAATAAAATGTAAATGAAAATCTAGTACGAATATTTTGTATATATATTATTAATATGTATGTAAATTAAATGGAAAAGTTTATAATTTAATATTTTTAATAGAACTTAATTTTTGAGTCTCTTTAGATATTGCAGGATTGCTTTTAGTCTATAACTCAAAGTTGTAAGCTTTATTTTTTAGTATTGTTATTGTTGTTGTTGCTTGTTTGCATAGGTTGATCGAATCGGATGGTCAAAAAAATAAATAAATAAATACAATTTTCTGAACAAATTGCTCTCAAGCAAATGCATAAAAAGTCCGACAAGTGGAGCCTTTCAGATGGAATGATACAGGCTCATGAAGGCTCATGAGCTGCCAAACAATGTTTGGGGCCACTTGCATTTAGAAAGCCATTTGATTGATGGTAAACACTTCCTTACGGCGTATACAATATACATGTCCACACACACACACACATAAATATGTATATATGTATATATTTATTTATTTGTGTGTATGTGCCTAAAGCAAAAATTTTGGTATTCAGTTTATCTAGAATTTTAACAGCTTTTTTGTAGCATTCTTTTTGGACCTCAATTCAATTCAATTCATTTCAATTTCAATTTCAATTCAATTTCAAAGTTCAATCAAAGGAATTGTTTTCTTGTTTCCTGCCTTCCTTTTTTAATTTATAAGCTAAGCTTTAAATAAAATAATATACGATGTAAAATTTAATTTTTATTAGAGCTAAATTCCAATATTGAAACACACAAAACGGAAAAGTCGGTATATACTTATGTAAATAATAAATAATATTGTATTTAGTTGCAAAATCTTTTGTATTTATATGTACTTGTATATGGTGAATTGTTAACCCCATGTCTTAAGCTGATTGAACAAAATGTAAACTTTTACATTTACAATCTTAAGCTCATACGCCTTCTGATCAAATATTTGCTTGCATAAATCTCTGCAAATAAGTTCGGAATAAATCGGATTATATGCAAAAAGTTTTGTTGACGAAAAAGTACAAAAAGAATTGAAAGAAATTATTGAATACGTTTTGAAAAGAATTCTTAAAAATTGTTATTTTTTTTTATTTTTAGTTATTTAACACATATTATGTCAAACAGTTTAAATAACATTTTCTTTTATTTTTGTAATATTTTATTCCTTGCTAATTGTGTTTAGGGTAACTGTTTGTCTAGTATTTTGAATCGAGCAGATTTAATTTTGAGTGTATTCAGAAATTATTTTATAGAATGTGCAAAAATTTGTGTGAAAGAAAATGAGAAAAGAATTTCCATGCGCTGTTGGGGGCATATTTTCTTTGTGCTGCAAGTGGCATTTGTGAATTCAAAAATATATTCAAAAAAATATCTTATGCATTCAATATTGATTCACACACATATATAAACAAATATATATATATATACATAAATATAATATGTATGCATATACATATGTATGTGGATGAGTGTGTTTGTTAAAAGGAGCAGCTGCATTCGTTGACAATGCATTGTGCATTGTGCATTGTATTATACAATACATACATATGCACATACATACTTTTGCACATACATACATATGCACATACATACATATGGACATACATACATATGCATATACATCAGTATTTCGTTTATATTGAGTATACAGTGAATATACGAATTATATAATATTACAGAAATTACATTTATAATGTTAATTTAAGCAAGTTATTACTTTGTTTACATTATAAACAATAATAATAATAATAATAATAATAATAATAATAATAGTAATATTAATTTTTTTCTTTGGTTTAACTAAACTGAATCGATTTCAATAGATGAAAGATGCTGCTCCTAATTAGTTTACTTTACCGAGTTTGCACTGTACACATAAATATGTATTGTACATACATTCATATGCGATGCACATACGCACATACACACGTACATATACCATATACCATATACATACGTATGTCAGCAACTATATATCAACTTGCAACAACAACAACAATAACAAACAAAAAACAAAAAAAAAAAAACAGACGAAAGACAAGAAAAGATATGGACAATCTGCTGGCAGCTTGAAGCGCTGTGCAAACAAAAAGGCAGAGGACCAAGTCCTTTTGCAGGATGATAACAATGCCTTGAGCTGCTCCTCCAGCTGGCTGTCTCCCTGTGACTATGCGGATGGATGGTTGGATGTATGTATGTTACATGGGTCCGCCCACTGTGGGCATGCCCAGGATGGATAGTTAGCTGTAAAATACAGCTGCTCTCTTGTTGAAAAGAGCGGAGCGAAGGGAATCTAAACAAACAGTTGCAGCTGTTGCCATTGTTGCAATTGTTGTTGTTGGTGTTGCTGTTGTTGTTGTTGCAATTGTTGTTGTTGTGTTGCTGTCGCGCATTTGACACAATTTGTTGGCGGAAATTAAAAAAATGTCTTTATAGATTTATGCTTAGTAATAGCCCATATACGTTCACACCCATACTCACACCCACATACACACACCCACACTCACACTCACACACACACACACACATGCGTGCACACCCACATAAATAAATAAGCACATGCGTGTTGTTATTGTTGTTATTGTTGCCCATGGGCAAAGTTATTTTGTTGTTGTTTCCATTGTTTTACCGCAGTTGCTTGGAAGATGGCATAAATGGCGTAACTTTTAATGTGGCACACACACACACACACACACAAGCGCGCGCACATGCCACACAATAATAACGGTAACAGCAACAACAGCTGTTCCTGCCGAACAACAACAACAACAACAACAACAGCAACAAAAACTTGGCAGCAACTTCGCTAAGCAAATGAACAATTTTCTATTGTAATTGCTTTTTTGACATTTTTTCCTTCTTTTTTTTATTTGTTTAATTATTTTTTTTGTGTTTGCATATTACCACCTTTTTATTTAATTTAATTGAGTTAATTATTCTTATTATTATTTGTGTTTTTTATATTTTTATTATTGTTATTTTGTTTGTTTGGCTGCGCTTGCTTTTTGTTGAAATATTTCCCAAGCGATTAAAAGTTTTCCTTTCTTGTTTCGTTACATTTTCATCAAATTTTCTGAACAAATTTCCAATTCAATAAATATATATTAAGAACTTGTTATTGTTTTCCAATTCAATTTAGTTTTGTTTTTTGTTTTGTTTTCTCTTGCTTTATTCTGTTTTGTTTTGGCGCACCCACAATAACAAAAAACAAACAAACAAACAACAAAACAAACAAACAAATAAACAAACAGCAAAATCGAAAGAAACAAGCAAATAAACAAAAAACGAATGCCAAACAAATGAAAAAAAAAAAAACAAACAAGGATATGAAGAGCGTCGTGAGTAAAGAGATAGAGATAGCTAAAGAGAAGAGAGAACGCAACGAACACTTCCGTGCGGAAGTCTGGCGACGACTGAAAGTGAAAATGAAAATGAATGAAACGCTGTTAACTGCAAAATCTGCGTCTGCGTGTATGTTAGTCGTATATATGTATGTATATATGTGTGTGTGTGTGTGTGCGTATTGTGTATGGATATAGCGAAGAGACGGATGTATGTGTATGTGGATGTATGTGTATGGCAGTGGGTTGTAAGCAAAGCAACTTGACACACTGTTAACTTGGCATTATTGTTGTTATTGTTTACCTTTTACACACACACATGCACACTCGCACACTCACACATTCAGGCACACGGTGCGTAGTTATGAACGCGCATGTAAGGATGGCGAATGCGTGTGAAAGAGATACAAACATGCTCACAACGAAATCAGCTGTTGATGGCATTAGCTTTTGCCTAACGGTAGTTACACGCAGAACTAGATGCATGCATTTCCTTCATGAAGTTAATGCACGGAACGGCGAGGGAAAGCATTTTCATTTAAAACTATATATAATTAATTGAAATTAAAATAAATAAATAAAAAATGGACTGCATTAAAGAAACTTCAGTTGAAATCATTGCATGCATTTTTTTTAATTCAGGATGCGCTCGAAAAAAACTTCATGAAGTAAATTCATCGTGTAAATCTGCATTTGATAAAACTGTCGACATTTAATTTATCGTGTGAATGCGTATTAAGCTTTTAATATTCTCATATAATGCTTTTGCCAGCAAGCTTTCCAACGTACGTTGATATGTGAATCCCATTCGATGACTTACATCCAACAATTTATCGAGTTTCATAAAGTTTTCCACACGCGCAAAAACTTTTAAGCACTCATCAATTTGAAAGTTTCAAGTGTCGGAAAAACTTTTCTTTACAAGTTTGACTCAATTGTCAGATTTATTCACAATGAATACCCAAAAGTTAATATATTTTACCCCACACTAATATTTATAAACTTTTTATCATTCATTCTTTGACTTGTTAGAGACTTCTTTCTTTTCCCAACCCCCTTTTTTTAAGCTTTGTAACTTTTAAGCAACGTTTTTTTACTGAAGCTTTTTGGTTGGGTTCCCTGCACGAATTAGACTTAAAAAGCTCAAAGCTTACAGCAGGATTCTTTTTTAAGCTTTACACAAACTTTTCAGATAACTAATTCGCATTGCAAAGCTTTGCAAGCTTTTATCAGTAACTTTTTTAAAATGAAAACGGCACAGAGCTTTTGTTGACGATTATCCTTAAAGCATTTACTTAAATATTTTTCAATTTCTCTCATATGTCAAATTCAGTTAGCAGAATAAAATTTAGAATAAGAATGAAGAGAAAAAACATGACAATGGGAAGGAAAACAGAAAGGAACAAAACAAAATCATAAAAAAAAGGAATGCGAAAGGAAAAGACAAAATACAATAATAAAAAATAAATAAAGACGTAAAACGGAGGCCAGCCAAGGAAGGACCTGCCAAAAAGTGGACCCTAAGTTGCTCCCCAGTTCATTTCCGCACCCAATCAACTGTCAATTACATATAAATTATGCTCCCAACGAACTGAGCATATTTACATTTTCGACTGCGGCTTTCAATCCCCCAGATCTGGATCCTTCCTTTCTTTTCCTTTTCCTTTCACTCCCCTTTTTTGGGGGGGGGTTATGTTGTTGTTGTTGTTGTTGTAAATGCTGTAAATGTCATTGTCACATCGAAGTTAAAATGTTGCAAAATTAATGCGAAATCGACACTTAGCCAGCTGAGAAAACAACGGAATCGACTTGAACAACAATCTTTCTCTGTCTCTCTCTTTCTCTGTATCTCTTTGTCTCTCTTTTTGGGAGCTTTCAGTTCCTGCTCACAGACTTTAGCTCCATTTAGCATAATTGTTATCGACAGTCACAATAAAAGCAACAATGCTCTAACTGCAAAGGTGCGCCAGAAGAAGAAGAACGATTCCAGGTGTTAAGACATTTAAATACCATAACTGTGTCCTTAGCTTAAAGCAACTTTAAAGAAGCTTTTGTATGGTAATCTTAAATATAATCCTTGGGAATTATACAAATTGATGAAGTTATTGAATACAATATACAATACAATATACGATATCGATTGAAATGTGTCAAAATGTATTTATTTGATTGGATTTTCTTGTAATATTTAGATCATGTTGGTATTTATTTATTTATAAGTTATTATTATTATTCTTATTGTTATTATTATTATTATTGTTTTAGGTATTATTTAATTTTGCAAATAAATTGTGATTCTATTTAAATATAAAATATCTCAAGATATTATATTATCTACGCCGCATATAATCCTTTTTTATTAGTTATATTATATATTGTATATTAATATATTATTTTATAATACAATATATATAATAATTCAAATAAATACTATTTTATGTTATTAATTACTATATTTATAATTTTAGACAGCATTTTAAACTTTATTATTCACAATTTAAATATTTATTCAGCATCAAAATATCGAGTATTTAATTTAAATTATTATTTTATAATTTGTAAATAAACATCCTATACGAGAATATCCTGTCTGACAGGTGGACAGTCGTGGGTCGTTAGGCACATACATATACATATGTGCGTGTGTGTATGTATGTATGTATGCGTGTGTATATTACATATTTACACAAATGTTTGTACATATGTATTTACTTCAATGTTTATCGATAAGCATGTGAACACGTGCTTCTGCGTGTGTGTGTGTGTGTTCCATATGTGCATGCGTGTGTGTGCGTATACTTATTTGTATTTGTGTGCATTTTTTTTGGCATTGGCATTGCATTGGACGGCATTGGCATTCGATGCCCTGCTGAGCTTATTAAAAATGTATGCTATAAAAATCGTGTTTTCATATGCGAGAAATGGTCTTGCATACATTCTCGCTTCGCTGTTTAAAGCGTTTGTATATACAAACATGTGTATGTGTGTGTGTGTATGTATATAGTCGTATGTGTATGCGTGTGCATGCCCATAAACAGGAAACGGAAATCAGCATGCAAGCGCACGCATAAGCAGACGCAAAAGCAACAAAACTCTAAAAATCGGCATATTATTGTTTTCGCTTTAATACCCTTTCTGCAAAATCACGGGGTATCATAAAGTGCAAATGTTACTTTGTTTGTTTTTTTTAATTAAATATTAAATATTCTATTAATTAATAATATTATTAGTATTTTGTTTATTTCATTTGTAATTTTTAATTAAACTTCAAATAATTTGTAAGTCCCAAATTTAATTATTTATATACAATACATTACATTATTTTTAAGCTTTAAATTTATCTGTTATTATTCATAGTTGACACTAAAAAATAAAAAAGGGATTTTCATATAAATGAAAGCTTTAAGATGGCCAAAAAATTCTAAGATTTGTTTTTCAACAAGACATTTAATTAAAAAGAATTTATTTAAATCTAAATTCACTACATAAAAAAGAAAATAAACAAAACAAAACAAATGCTGCTTCAAACTGTTTACAGGGTATTTAAGAGTTGCCTGTTATTATTTTTTTATTTTTGGCAAAGCATATGTAACATCTTGGTTTTTTTTTTGCTTTTTGTTTTTGCTTTTTGTTTTTTGTTTTCATGTCCAAGCCCTAGAGCTCATTTTGGCCAGCTACATTTTTAATATGGCCGCAGTCCGTTTTTGGGCAGCATTTTTAAGCTTTGTTTAACATGCTACATAGCACATGTAACTACATACATAACAGGCAACAGAGACAGAGACAGAGACAGCGTGACAGTGAGAGAGGGACTGAGAGCGAATGACAGAAGAGCAGATAAAGCAACATTTTTTTATGCATATTTGATGGCCAGTCGCGTGTTTGCGTCTTTATCTTTGTATCTGTGCGGTATGTGTGTGCACAAGTGCTTAAATGTATATGGTACACAGATATAAGTAAGATATATACATACATACATATACCACTGTTTATATACATACATAGAGTATTTATATACACATAAAAAAAAAAACAAAAATTGCATTAGCATACATAATACAACAACGCGTCAGAGTGACCCATGGCGACCTTTCATTATGGTATTCCAATGTTTACATACGCTGAATCTTATGATGGAAACTTTTTGCTCCGGCAAAGTTTCAAATATTATTAACATAAATACCCTGTGAGAGGAAATTGACAAAATTGGCGGTAAACAGCTTGGGAAAAAGTATCCAGTATTATTTAGGATATTTCTAGTTACAATATATAAATTTGACTTGACTTGACTTGAGTTTTCCAACTTTCGATTCGATTTAAAATTTAATATCATTATAATTCAGCCAAAAATTTGTTGTGAAATGCAATTTGCAAAGCTTTGGTATGTAATATTAGTTTTATGATGGACACAAAACTGGAGTTTAATACAGCATTTCTTTACTATATGCCCATAAAAGATTTCCAATTGCAGTTGGAAATGTTTTTTCCAAAAATAAAATAAAATGTTAAATAAAGTGGAAAAATGAAAACCAAAAAACAAAAAAACAAAAAACATAAATAATACATCAAATTTATTATGGGTTTTGTCCGTACGAGAGAATATGTGGACTTTGAGTGCTCTTAAAAGTAAATCAGGCATTTATAGAGTATTCGAAACGAATGCCATATTCCCATTCATACAGCAGGGAGTGAATGCTCAAAAGCACAGCGATGAAAGGATCGTCGAAGGGGTGAGGGGTACAAAACATTTCTAGAAAAAAAAAAAATAGAAAACAAAATGTGAAAAAGAGATTCTAAACAAGAAAGTTAATTTACGGTCGAGTCAACGTTTCTTTTAAGTTAAAGCTGAGTGTTTTCCAAATATCGTGTAAATACAAGTGCCAATACACTCATATCACACACACACACACACACGGACGCACACAAGCACGTATGTGTGTGCCTTGGCCGCATTTCAGTTTTCAGCTGAACAAAAACTTTCACCACCTGCGTTTTTCATTTACATGAGTAAGTTTTCACATTAAACGCAGCAAAAATGAAAAGCAAAATTATGCCTTTGCCTTACGTGCCAACGGCTGCGGGGGAGAGGTAGACGGCATAATTATGGACGGGGGCTTTAAGGTAAGGCCTACAGCACACACACATACATCTACGAGTATGTATATGAGTGTGAAGCGGCTTAGGCACGCACGGCCTTAAAGTTTTTGTAGAAAAAAAAAATACTGTATAACATACATATATAAATACAAAACAACAAAAAAAAATACATATAAAAAAATAAATGAATAAAGAAAGTGCGCTCAACTTTGTAAGTATTTTTACAAAATTGTGGCAATTTCCCGTATAACATTTTCACCTCGTCCTGTCCCATTGATGTGCACGTGATTTAAGTTCACAAATCGTGTGAAAATTGCGATTTAAAAAAAAAAAATAATATTTTAAACACAATTTTATTGCCTATGCTTTCAAATAATTTAAAGTTTCTTTTTTTATGCGTAATATAATTGAATTTATTGTAATAAAAAATTAAATGAAACATGAAAATTTATTACGCTTAATTTAATGTTAAATTAATTACCGATACATATTCACATTAAATAAATGACATTTTGGCTTAATTGGATGTGACAAATCTGTTTAAAATAATTAAATATTTTATGAATTTGCAATTTGTGGTTGGTTACAAACTAAAAAAAAAAATAATTCGAATTTAACAAATATTTAAATTAAATGCCACAAAATGTTATTTAATAAGAATTTTGTAGCTGTTGGTGACATTTGGTTAAAATGTCGACAGGTTCACACATTGGGCCAAAATTTTAATTGACCTTTTGTTTTGTAAATTATTTGACCCCCAATATTGAGGTTAAAAATATTTATTACATATATAATAAAAATAATATTCCGCGTTTTCTATGATTTAAAATATTTAAAAAACAAAATCCAAAAATATATTGATTTTAACAAATTAAAAAAAAATAAAATAAAATCAGGACTTCAAAATTGTGCATGAATAAAAAAACGACACAAACATTTTAATAAATAAAAAATTATTGTAAAACGGAAAAGAAAGTAACATTTATATTTAAGAAGACAAAAATAAAGATAGAAAATATATTTTACTTTAAAAAGTCGGCGGAAGCGGAAACGGAAAGTCGAGTAGCGAAGGGCATTCGGCGATTTCACGAATTAAGATACATGGACTCACGCACTCATCCGCAGGAGCCAAATACGGCTCGAATACGTCAGCTCAGAACTCGAGCGAATGTGAATCCAAAGTTAAATACATAAGCGGCAGTTGATTAGGCAACCCCAAAGGCAGCACATCCTTCAATGGCAGAAACACCCGTATTCACAGCCATCCATATTCATGCCGTGGCATATGCAACAAATGTTGAGCCCTCTCCTCCCATCGATGTGTTTTGTGTGTGTGTGTCTGTGTGTGTGTGTGTATATATAAGGTGGCATATGGCAACGCCAAGCAGATCCGATTTTAATCCTCAGCCTGCGTGTTGCCCAATTGGCCAACACAGCCGCCTTATTAACTTAACAAATGCTGAAGCTGAGGCTGATGTGGATGTGGATGTGTATGTAAATGTGGATGTGAATGTGTACGTGTATATGGATTATGCCTGTGGATGTATATATGAACATACAATATATATATATACATATTTGTACCTGTAAAGCGGCTGCAGACGCAGCTGGTGGCGCACTTGAATAATAAGCGTCTATTATCAAGTGCCAGGAGCCATTACGGGCCTAGACAAATACGCGCACAGATAGAGACAGATATGTATTGTACAATATGTAGATACATAAATACATATACACACACATACACATACATATTCATATGGATATATGGAGAGATACAGTTTTTTGCTTGAATAAAATTAACTGATTTTTGGTAGACTGGGCAGATGGGCATTTGGGGAATGGGCCAAAGTTATTTGAGTTGCCACTTGCCGCTGGCTTTTTATACCCTTTATGGTATATATATACATGAGAAAGAGTTTCATGAGCTTTTCCATATGTACGTAACAGAGTGCAAGGCAATTTTGATTTTATCAATTTCCCAGAGGTTCTACATTTAAAGCCAAAAATTTGTAAATAATAAAATAATAATTTAATTAATATATGTATGCATATTATGAAAAAAAAAAAAATATATATATATATATAGGGTAACTGTTAGTTGAGCATGCATTTGGCCGCAGCTATCGTTTCTGCTTTATGCGATTATTTCATTTTGTTTTTCCTGCCATTTTGTTTGCCTTAATATTTTATTCATTATTATTATAATAGTCGGCTGTTGTTGTTATTGTTGTTTTCATTGTTTTTGTTTTTATTTTTGGGTTTGTTGTTGTTGTGTTTGTTGTTGCTTGTGCCTGACAAATTATCCGAAATTCCATTTGCTATTTTGCGCAATTTTCCCTTATTTTTGGATTTTCACAATTTTTGAATACGAGTATGTTGGGTAAAACGTGAAAAGTTTTTAATACGTTTAATTGTCTGCATATACTCGTATATACAATACAATATGTATTAGTATGTGTGAGTGTGTGTATGGTATGTATGTGTATGTGTGTGTGTGTGTGTGTGGGTGTGTGTATTTGTGGCATGATGGGACAGGATGTGCTTTTGTTAGGGAGGCGTGTAATATCCTGGGCGTATTAAATGCTGCATGCCACCATTTGAAGGCCAATACAAATTGTTGTAGTTGTATTTGTGTTTTTATGTGTGTGTGTGTGTGTGTGTGTTTGTGTGTGTATATATTTGTTTAATGTATAATGCAGCCAGCAGAAGTGCTGTGCACAGTTTAATTGAGTTTCGTAGTTTGAGTTTGTTTTCCTTTATATAGTTTTTGTTTTTGTTTTTCTTGTTTTTTTTTTTTTAAATTTTGTTTTTAGCTTTCGTGAAGCACCTTTTTAACTAGGCTAAATGCAAAGCACATTAGCATGCAGCAGCTGCCTGCCACATGCAACCATCGTACCTCCATCGAACCTGCTGCTGTGGATGCTAATTTAAGCCTATTAAGATTAAGTTTGCTCCTGCACTAAACAGCATTTGAAATAAGTTCGCATTCATGCGAAGAGCATTTTAATTGGAATGCACTTGAGTGTAGAACTACTCACTGATTTGATTATAACATTAGCCCTGCCAATCATTTATAAATCATCTTAGCTTAATTTAATTTTATTTTATTTAATAAATATACTAAAGAATTAAATCAACACAAGAATGTTAATACTTAGTACATTATTTTATTTTACAAAATGAAAATATTATTTCACATTTTTAAAACTTCTTTAAACTTATACTCACACTTCGTCCTAGTATAATTAAATTATTTGCTTAATTAATTAGAGTATTGAAAAATCGTATACAATAATTTCTATTACATTTTGGCATTTATTTTGAAAGGTGCATGGGGAAAATTCAAATTGAAATGCTATTGAAAGGTTTTTTTTTTTTCAAAGCGACAATAATACACAAATACCCTTAAACACACACGCACATGTACGTACATTAACACTCGCACACACACACACACACAAACATATCGTACAGACACGTGAAATTCAATTAGAGTTTTCGGTTCCATCATCAGCACAACCAAAACCATTTACGATACGATACGATACGATACAATACATACATACATACTCGTATATCCTTATACCATTCCCATTCCCATTCGCATTTTCATTCCCATTCTCATTCTCATTCTCATTTCTCACAGTCTTGGCCATTTGCTTTCATTTGCCTTACATACGTATACGTATACGTATGTATATACGTTAGGGCGGCAAAGTTTTTCGATATGGCACAGCTGAACTAATGGGCGTGGCAGGGCGATAAGAGATGCCTCGAATGCTTACCTGTAAAGATAAAGATACACAAGAGAACAGTTAAACAGCGCGTCTCAATCATCCTTATAAGTAGTATTTCGTTTTTTGTTTTGTTTCATTGTTTTGTTTTTGCTTTGTTTTTTTATTTTATTTTTAGTAAAACATAAAGCCAAAGCCAAATTAATCTTGACAGGGCGTCATAAAAATAAGCAGCAAATGATTTCTTTTTTTTTGTTGCTTTTTTTTTTTTTTTTTTTTTGGTTACATTCCAATACGTAATGAAATCACGTTCGTGTATTCCAGAAAGCTCCTTTCAATCAATTTTGCTAACTGGCATCAAAAAAAAAAAAGAAGAAGAAGAAAAACACAATAAATTGTGTTGAATTTTATGGTAAACTATGAAAAAAAAAAAACAATTTAAATAAATATCACAATTTAAGGTATATGGATTGTAAATACCTGATGGTGATACGCATTTTATTGTAAGATATGAGATGACGTCTCCTAACGAACTGACGTTTAACAAGATATATCTCAAGGATATGCGTTTATCTGAAGCGCTTATCGATTGCCTCTGACAGTTGCGGGCCAAAAGCAAAGTACAATATGGCATAAAATGTGAATGTTGTACTTAGCCAGAAGATTATTTGTGAATTCAAAGAGAAATGGTTAGTCGTAACTCTGGCTCGTATATGGTATGGCATTTATATGCGGTTTACATAATGCAACAAATCCGAGATGGCTCGTAATCCCAGCTGGTTGAAGTGTCTGAACTAAGGCTGGCTAAGCAGCTTTCGGGGCTTACCGAGCGTATACGTAACGCTATGCCCCCGCCACAAACTGTTGACTGCAACAAAACAAGGCTCGGCCAAAACACTTTGGCCACATGACGGGCGTTGACAGGCGGCAGGCACTCGACTGGAAGATGCCGCTGACATAAGCCTAGGATGTGGCCTTGCATTGGTCATGTACCACCAAGGTTGGAGCATGCGGCATGTGCGGCGTGCCATGTGGCATACTACTACTACAGCATACACATAGACCGCCCACTATGCCGTTTTGTTGACAGTTGCACTAATTGCGAAATGCTGTTTGCTCGCCTGGCATTGTATCTGTATCTGTATCTGTATCTGTATCTGTATCTGTATCTGTATCTGTACCTGTACCTGTACCTGTACCTGTACCTGTACCTGTACCTGTATCTGTATCTGTATCTGTACCTGTACCTGTACCTGTACCTGTACCTGTACCTGTACCTGTATCTGTATCTGTATCTGTATCTGTATCTGTA